>JAOWBP010050000.1:0-19794 GCA_028571105.1 Tragopan temminckii
CACCCCACTCCCCCCCCCCCAGAGTTAGTGCCTGTATTGGGAAAGTGATGTAGTGAAAGTAGCACAGCTGCTACCTTAACTTGCCAGCTTTCAAGGCAGTCAGTCTGTGCAGCTCCTACACTTGTTAGAGTACGTGCTTCCTCTGAAGGTCATTGGAGATGATGCTGAAGGCCTGATACTATTGCAGGGATGGTAGGGAGCAGTTGTAGGAGGCTTAGAAGAGGGATGGCCAGAATGATTTCAGAAATGGTGTGGGAAGAAAGGTGTGCATCATAAGTCTTTTGACTCTGCTTCTCTGAAAGAAATCTCATCTAAAATGGCAATGTCTATTTCTAGAGGTTAGCTAATGTCTGATATGCTGTTCAGATGTACGTTCAGGTTACCTATGGAGTATTTGTAAGTGCTGATTTTAACAGTACAAAAACTTCTGTGTCTTTTGGTTTCAAGAACAGTCACCTTTCCTTTTGGTCAGGAATTCAAGCTGAAGCATATTTTACAGTTGGTTTGACTCTTTCTAACTCACAACTGCAATTAAAAAATGAAATCAAAGAGTAGTTTTTTCCTTCTTCTCTCATGGACGGTCACTTAAAAATATTTGATACCAAAATGATATCTAAAGCTGAGAGAAAGGTAAGAAAGACTTTAAAAATAAAATGAAATAAAAATCCTGTATCCAAACTGTATCTTAAATAGTAAAACTGGAAGATTTTAAAGCTTCTGTCTGGGACTTCATGATATAACATGGAATCTGTTTAAGCAGTTTAAACTGTAAAGCACAAGTAAGTCTGTGTGTAGGAATAAGTGAAACAGAAGAGCTAAAGTTCATCATAGGTGGCATTCAGATGCTTTGTCCCTTTATGGAAACATATTGGAAATACTTTGCAAAAGCAATGTTTTCCAGTGAAATTGGATGTTAGAATTCACTTGCCCTGCAGAGACAGATGGTCTTTCGATTTCAAGTATTTAGACCATTATGTGCTGCACCAGAAGCTTGGTCTGGAACAAAAACTGTGCAGTCACACACTTCCTAATGCTTTGACTGCATTAGCAATTGTAAACTTGAATAGGTTTTGAACTAAGGTATTTTCTATTATTAACCAGTCATCTTTATTTTTAATCTTCTAAGGTGTGCAAACAGATTTGGCTAGGCCTATTTGATGATAGATCATCAGCAATTCCAGACTTCAGGGATCCACAGAAAGTAAAGGAGTTTCTACAGGAAAAATATGAGAAGAAAAGATGGTAAGATAGCTTTGCAGTTTACAATGTTTGCTTCTGACAAGAAGTAAATAAGACTGTTATTCTTGAGTGTGCTTTCCCTTTTGTGTGCTCTTTAGACTAGATTGCACAACTCCTAAGGTAAAATGCTTTATTGAACTTTTATTCATAGATCCTACAGGAAAGCAGGAGAGGTGAAAAAACTATTTAAAGAACTTTATCACTGTGTAGTTCATATTGATGACATTATCTTAAGCCATTTCTATTTCAACAGCAATGTAAAGTAGGAGTCATGCAGGCTTTTCTTAAGAGGTAGAAGTTGTGGGTGGTTTGTATTCCAAATAAAATAAGTTTAAAAATGGATGACTTGGCATTCTAGTCCATTAAAAAAAATTCTGACACTTAACTCATAGGCATTTTGCAAACTACTGTTGGTTTGTTGATGGGTCAGTGGTTAGAACAGCAAAGCTGAGATCTACCAGTTTTCACACTTGAGTCTTCTGGATGTTTGACAGAACTTTTCATGTTAAACTTATAAAAACAATTGTTCCTTTGGATGTAGGTATGTTCCTCCAGAGCAAGCAAAGGTTGTGGCATCAGTCCATGCATCCATATCGGGGTCTTCTGCTAGTAGTACAAGCAGCACACCTGAGGTGAAGCCCCTCAAATCTCTCTTGGGAGAAGCTGCACCTGCACTGCACTTAAACAAGGGCACACCTAGCCAGGTGAGTAACAAAAGGACAGAACTGTTCAGTAGTATATCTTCCTTGTTCAGTGGCATAGGAATTTTTGCAGTAATAACTTTATAATATAACCATTTAAGCTTATTTTGTGTGTTTTGTTGAAGCATATAGGTGTTTACAGATCAGGTTCTAAATTTGAAGTTGTTTCTATAGAAATAAAAATGATTTTTTTTCACGATTATTTTCAAAACAGATTTTTTTGAGTGACTGGCAAGTCTGATTACAATTGTTTTTTTGCTTAAATATGTCAATATGCTGAATCCAGTGCACTATATTTCAAGGATTTTTTCTTTAAGAAACAATAAAATGGCTGACATTCATTATTAATTTCATGGTTAAGAGCACATATGTGAGAAACATGCATGTTCATTATTAGTTTCTCTGTATTCTGTGGCTGTTTTACCAAGTGTTGTTTAGAAAGCCTCTGTATGCTGTTGTATGAAGCCAAACAACGCTATGTACATACTTTAAAGAAAAGATGGGTTTTGAAAAAATGTCTTTACCTTTAAGGTGCAGGCAGTTCTTCAGCAGACCTCTTACAGACTCACAGTAGAAATGTGGAGCTTGCATTCCTATGATGTTCCTCAGTATTTTTCTCATGCTGAATTCTGAAAACTTTTTCAGAATGCAGTGAATAACTATTTTCCAATGTGTAAAGTAGAGTTTTACTGCTTGTATTTGAATAGTGTTTACAGTTTGAAATGCATAATTTTGACATTGCTGCTTTTAAGCTGCTAATTTGTTCTTGTATGATCCTTTAATCCAAAAGTCTGCTGCAGAGTTCGCTCCAGAGCTGCCACAGTATTGTAAAGTAACATTTTCCTCCTACTGCAGGAGAAAGGTTTGTGCTGTATGCAGCATCTTGAACTTCAAGAATAAATGACTTCTTAAATAAATAAGCTTAGTCTGTCCTGTTTCTTTTTAGCATTTTGTAAAAGCCAATTTGGTAAAACATCAGTTTGGTTTTAGCTAATTTGGATGTTGCTTGTAGTCTCCTGTTGTAGGCCGATCTCAAGGACAGCAGCAACAAGAAAAGAAACAATTTGACCTTCTCAGTGACCTTGGCTCAGATATCTTTGCTGCTCCTGCTCCTCAGTCAACTGCAACAGCAAATTTTGCTAATTTTGCACACTTTAACAGTCATACAGGTAAATATTCTGAGCAACATATCCCTTTTTTGTATGTATAAAATGTAGTTTTAATTTTTGATTACTCTGGATTCTGCTTTTTCACAAGGTATATCTAATTTCTGTGCTTTGAGAGTGTTTTATTGATTATGTTTAGATCTTTCTATATGGAAGTAGAAGACACAAATACTGATAATCCTGTGGTGTGTTTTTTTTTTTTGGAGTGGGAGTTGCTGTAGCTATTTTCTATGATATGTATGATTAGAACGTTTTCTGCCTACTGACAGAACTTTAAATTCTTTGGAGGAGAGAGTGAAAGGATGAGTAACAGAATGTAGAAAGAAGCTGATATTAGACCTTTAATTTTCTTTTTGAAGAATATTAGAGCACTCATGGAAAGAAAGCAAATAAAAAAACTAAGGGAGATCAAATGCATTGACAATAACTGTCAATTTGTTACAGGAAAAACAAAGGCACCCTCAGTTTAAAGAATGATTTTCCCCCACCTTGTGTTTCTATTTGGAAACTGTATAAAGCCTACATGTGTAGTATTCTCTACTTTCAAGGAGAGTAAACAGGCCTTGAGCACGCCTTCACTGGGTAGGAGGGGTAGGCTTTTATTCTTTAAGAATGTCTTCAGTAAAATATATTGAGCCCTCAGGGTGTATTTTCAGCCAAATGTCTCGAGTCATAGCAGTCTATCCTAAATAAAAAGTTGATTCTGCAGTCACTGAAGTATGTTGTTGTGAACTTGCTTTGTAATTGTGGGAAAGTACCTTTACTTGCCTGGCCTAAATGAGCTTTTCATCTAGTTTTTCTGAGAGAAACTAATGCTGCTAAGACAACAAGAAAAAGAGAGAATTCTCAGAAACCTGAAGCTGTTAACAACTGAGAGGAAGAGTGAGTGGGGGGACTTCAGTCATACACCTGAAGAATTAAGCAAAGTATCCAAGACTTGCTTATATTTAACTTTCAAGAAATGACGCGTAATTAGTTGAATTCAGTAATAAGGAAAAGGAAACTCTGTTGCAGTGTGTTTTGTGAAGTCCTTAACATAAGATTTCATGTTAATCACTGTTTTGAAGGTGTATTTAAGTGGGAAAATAAAAAAAAAAAGTGCTGACTGGTCAATATTCTACATTTCTACTGTAGACACTTAACTCTTTTCAAATTTGTACTGAATTAATCTGTATTCACATATACCTAACACTTGTGGCTTCTAGGATGTGGAAGTCCTGTTCAAGGTATATTTCAGTACTGTGTTCCAAATCTAGGTAAAACTGCTGTATCTCTTCTGGTCCATTTTTTTGAATGGGTAAAAGAACAGTGTAAATGCTCTAGAATAAATATAACATTAAGATTATGTTAATTTCTTGTCAAAGTAAATGCTGAAAAATCAAAATTCTGAGTAATGCCCAGGTGTCATGACTAATTTTCTGTTTCAGTTATTAAATTGCGATTGTTCCCTTGACTCCTACAGAAAAGTTTAGAACCCCAAACAGATCCAAATAAATTAATTTCCAGAATGCAAAATCTGGGTAATAATGTAATTCACTGGTTTTGCAATTAAAGCACAACTAAGTGTAGCAGCTGACAGGAAAATGGTAAAACTGTGCTGTGACTTGTGAGGCCTAATGTGAAGCTTAAAGGTAGTACAGGAAGTGTCACTTCTGGTATGGCCCTTTTTTTTTCCCAAATTTTTCTAATGTATGTGGCTCAGGATATGGTTTCACACTGAGAGGAAAAGGTGCTGACTTTACATGAATTTCCTGTATTTAAGTACCATAGTTTCTGCGAAACGATGAGATTTTGAAGGCAATGGTAGCCATCTCTTTATAAAAACTGTTCTTTGTAGCTTCCATACTGGTAAGAGTATCAAAAAAAGGATTAAAGGTTTTGGTCTACAAACTAATAGACTATTGTGTTGTCTGCACAAGTGATTTTAAATAGGTTTGACACAGGATAACTCTGTCACTAACAACAGAAGAGACTTTATTTAGAAAAAGTATGACACAGTTACTGCCTTCTTGAACTGTTTTTCAATTTTGTAATTGTTTCTTTTACATTAGGATTTTTTGAATATTTCCTACCTTTTATTCCATACTAGGTAGTGCAAACCTCACAAAGAAACTAAACTGTGGGTGTAGCTTGTTTCCATGTCAAATTGGAGATAGGTATAGCCAGCAAGTTTTTGTACTGCTTTATTGATTTATAGTCACAAGAGCAGTTGTGAGTCTGTGCTGATGTACAGTCTGCTCAGGTTCCTGAACTTAGTGTTGTTCTGAGGCTTTTAGGTGGAGAGCTTAGGATGGATGGTCAATTTGAAGACTTAAAAACATGATTTACAAATTATTCCGGTACAGGAAATTACAAGTCTTACCCAGTCTTTACCTTTGTGCCACTCCAGCACAGATTTAAACATTACCACATGAAATAGAGCAAGATCAACATTGGAATGTTCTGCCGGAGTCTTTAAAACTCTACTGGATCTGCTTGCAAGTTGTATTCTATGTCAGTTGATCCAGTATAATTCAGTGGTCTGTAATATATTACGTTGTAGTTCTTCAGTCTACACCCAAAAGATATTGAAGATATTTATCCATGTGGCAGGTTAAAATGAGAAACATCACAATCCTAGGAGTGACCCTTATGTATTGAATCCTATTTGGTCATTTAAACATCTGTCTGAGTAGTCATTATCCAATTGATGCATCAATATTTAAAACATCACTTTCATTTTTGAGGGAGTTGCAGTTCTTAATTTATCCCTCTTAAAGCTACTGGTTTTAAGAAGAAACAGAGTAGAATTCAGAGATTTCTGTTTTGCATGTTTAAGACTTCACGTGGAGTTCAGGAATTAGGCTCCTAGTTCCTTTTGAGTATATTGATGTTTGAATGTTCAGCTATTTGAAATTAAACGAATTTTTTTCCTTTTATTTCCTTTTATAGTATTGCACAAAAAGAAAGGGACAGACAGAAATTCTATTTGAAATTTCCTTGGATATTATTTTGTTGTTACAGTCCATGAATGCTATCTCCTTGATGCATAGACACCATTGTTCACTACCTGCCAACCGTTGCCCAGCCAGTCCCTTAGCAGTGGCTGCCTCTCTGGCCAACTGTATGTTTTTCACGTGATGCCAGATGATATGGAATATCCCTTTAGTCAGCTTAGGCCAGATGTCCTGGTTCCATCTCCTCTCAGCTCTCACCAGCTCCCCACTGGCAGGGCAGTACAAGAAGCTGAAAAACTGAAATGTCCTTGGTTCTGTGCAGCACTGCTCAGTAACAACTAAAACATCAGTGTTATCGATTTTGTTTTTTTTCCTGAAGCCAAAACACTGCATCATACCAAGCATTATGAAGAAAAACAATTCTTCCCAGCTGAAGCCAGGACATAGGGTTTCAGGAAAGAAGCACTTTGTATTGTAGGAACTCAAATTGGCAGTATGTTTCAAGAATGCTTTGTTCTTATTCCCAAAGAAATGTTCAGTTAGTCCACACATTCTGTTTTGAAAGCTAACATTTGGATTTGACAGGTAAACATCTTTACTCTCTGTTGTTTCTCCCTGATCAATCAAAACTGTAAACATTCTGAGTTGATCAGCTCATGCAGTTTAGTAGTAGCATTGGTGAGGAGGAGGCATAGGTCTATGAAAATAATTCATGAAAGCTTGTTCCAAAACTTTCTATTTGTAAATTATAATGTATAACTTTTCTGGTGTGAAATCAATTAGGAGATGGGACACAACTCTTGGTGGCTGTCATGACCATAAATTCAGTTAATACATCTGTTCTTTGTGTTTGTTTCCCATATCCATTAACATGTTTTGTTCCTTTGCAATTTACAGCGCAGAACTCTGCAAATGCAGGTTTTGCAAACTTTGATGCATTTGGACAGTCTAGTGGCTCGAGTAATTTTGGAGGTTTCCCCACAGCAAGTCAGTCTTCTTTTCAGCCCCAAAATACAGGTAGAACTCCTAGCACTTTTGATCAATACTTAATTGAAATAATCCCTTACCTTTTTGTTGGAAGATACTTACGCTGAGTTTTTCTTGCACCTGCCACCTTGAATGCAGTCAAGCCATCTGAAGCTCTGGGGAAACTCAAAATTAATTCTTTCTGTTTGCTGTTGATTTTCTTTTCTTCCAACACTGCTAAGAAGTCTGATCTTTATGGCACTATATGTTTGTTAGCTCTACACCTGAAATAACTGAGTAAAGAGTACTGTTTTGGATCGTGAATTGATTGTTTATTTGTAAGTGAAGAGCTTCAGACCGAAAAGCACATTGCAGTACCAAAATAAGTATGTCTATGTAAATGTGTAACTTGCACACATTTTAGTGTGTTTGGCTTCAGGTGTAGAGCCAGTTGCTAAGATTTATTTTTTTACTTTTCTTTAGTTTGATCATGCTTTAAAACTTTTGCTTGAGCTTACACTTGCTGTTTGTCTAGATCTTTGGCTGACTGACTTTCTTTTCTTTTTTTTTTCTTTTGAGTGTGGTGTCGTTTTAAACTTTTTTTCAAATTTTCTTTCTCCCTTCTTATGTTAACTTTAACCCACACACAATTTCTGGCTGTCCAGCGTTCAGAACGCTTTCATCTAGCTGCAGTTTTGGTGAATTTACTTCAGCTTTTCCTCTCCAGGCTGTGCACAGTAAGTTCCACACAGTGGAGAACTCAGCTTGCTTCATTTTATGCCATTGTAGTATAGTATCATCATTTCTACTGTTGCATATGTTTTAACCTAACTGGTTAAACTATTAGAAAGCTTTGTTTTTGTGGTATGAGTGGAATCCTCAACCAATTGTTAAAAAATGTGATATGCTTAATGGAACGTTTCCTTTAAGTACGTGACCTGCCTATATTAATAAAATAGTCTGGACAGTGAAGAGATAGAAGCTCATGGTTTCATATTTAAACACATTCAACTGTGTGGACCTAAGCCAGATTTTTTTTCAAATTGATTTGTGCATCTCTTATATCAGTGGGAACTAGATTTAAAGGGAACCGGTTTACATACTATCTGCCCCAAACATTCTTGATTGAATGTAGTCTGAAAATATGAGAATAAAAAAACAATTCTCTTTAAACACTGGTATAGAATCATTCTTCTTTTGGGCTCCTAGTCTACTGGGTTTTTGCCTAGAATGGTGACTGACATCTAAAACGATCAAATATGTCATACCATTACGTGAATTCCAATAGTAGCTATTCATTAGACACACATGACAGAAAATGAAGCTTCTCTGTTTTGAATATTAAAGATTCATACGAATATGTATTTCTTTAGTGAGATATTATTGCTGAAATTACTTTAACAGCTAATGGGCAGCATATAGTTGTGACTGTTAAAATTTTCTGTGCCTGAGCTACAGACTAAAAAAACATGGTGGTGTTTTTCTGTTGTTGTTCTGTTTTTTTTGTTGTTTTTTTTTTTTTTTTAAACCTAGTATAAACTTGAAGGATAGGAGTAAAGGGTCTCACCTGTGGGATGGGATAGTGGGAACATGTTACATCAGATAACCACAGGGAATTTAAAAACACTACAAAGCTGGAGAAAGCATCGATCATGTTTAACTTATTTTGTTACAGGTGGAAGTGCTGGATCAGTGAATGCTAACTTTGCTCACTTTGATAACTTCCCCAAATCCTCCAGTGCTGATTTTGGAGCCTTCAATGCTTCTCAGAGCAATGCAACAGTAACTGGAGCCAGTAAAGCTGCAGTGAATAAACCAGGTCTCCAGTCAGCAGACAAATATGCAGCTTTGGCTAATCTAGATAATATCTTCAGCGCAGGGCAAGGTAATAAGTTTTATTCTTTGACATGCTTATACTACGACTTTATACTTCCCATAAGGATGGCTGTGTCTGTCAAATTAATAACTTTAAGCTATCAGTTTTTCTTCACTTCAGTGCATCCTTAATGTGTATGGTATAAGAACAAGACTTTAAGGCATTGCTCCAGGATCTCTTCTAAAGACTGCTGCTTGAGAACCTACTTGTTATCAAGATGAATAACTCTAGGTTTAAATATTTAAATGATGGATCATGCAATGATACATACGCATATATATATATATTCATGTTCAAGGCACATTATACTAAAAAAAACCCCTTCATATAAACATATAAAAATGTTATGTGCTAAAATCTGTGGTGAAGACTCTCAAATGGAGAACTGCAGTTTTTGCATAGGAGTGCCAGGGTAGCTTTCTTATCTCTTTGACTCCAAAAGATTTTGCTCTAGTTTTTTATAAACTCATTCTTAAAATAACTTGTGGGGTTTTCTTGTGTACTAAAGAAATGCTGTCTTGAAAGCAGATTTCCAAATGCTAGTGAAATTGAAGCTCAGTTTTATTCTGATATTGCTGAAGCACCGAAGTTGCACACATCCACAATATACGTGGCTCTGTTAATTTTTTTTTCCATAAATGTATAGGCACATCAAAGTTTCTGCTTGGATTTAATCAAAGTTCATTGGCAGTTAACACAGCTCTGGCAATGCTAGAGTTTAAATCATTCTTAAGCAAGGATGCAAAATTCAGCTTCACTCTAAACTCAGTACTAGTCTACAGTAAGACTACATTCAGTCAAGTTGTTCTGTCTCCTTGGCTTAGCGATCTTTTTGAATAACCACAGATAAAGAATAAAAGTATAAAGATTGCAAAGAAATGTTCTCTTTTAATAGCAGAACTCCACTGAACGTGGAGATAAGTAAATTTACGCTCAGCCCTTCAGTAAGAGATGCTGAGGTGTCATATCCAACTTCTCTTCTAAAATCTTCTCTTAAGAGTTCATTGATTCACTTGATCTACAGGAAGATGATACTTTATTTCTGGTTTTGTGCCATCTGTTTTCCTTTATCGTCATTCTTCAAGCCTGGTGACATCTTGTGGAATACTTATGCGATGCCATAGAATAGTCATTTGAGTCCATTATTTCTGTAGGAATTAGCTTAGAAACTGCAGCTTTATCAGTGCTTGCAAATGTGTACTTAGGAAGTGAAAACTTAAGCATAGTTAATCTTAAGGAGAAGAACTTTAGGTCCCTCCTAAAGTAATGCCTCCTATTTGTTTCTGTGGAAACAAAAACAGGTACAAGCAGCTCAATAATACTTTGATTAGAGCAAATTCTCAGCTACGAAATGCTATTTTTTTTTCAACTTAGTCACCACCATTAACTATGTGTTTTAGTCAGTGCTGAACAAGAACCTGTAAGCTGTGATTGTTGATATGGGGTGGGGGGGGGGAAGAAATCTGCACCAGTAGAGGTGATCCACTGTTAAGTACACCACCCACTGTTACTGTGCTCACATCCACTGTTTTGTCTCCATAAATGTTCAGTAAGTGTCCATGAATGTCAGCAGGTGCCATTTTTCCTCACGGAGGAATTCAATGACGCACCTTTGCTTCATATGCATGTCCATGTCAGATGCCATTTTGTCAGACTGCCCCTCTGCTGCTACCTGTTGCACATCAACAAAATGTAATGGGATATTGGTGGGAAGGTTCAGCCTCTACTGCCATACCACCACCATCTGCCTCTGACGTTGTGGGACAACATAATAAAGCAGGAGACATTAGTTTTGGAGTAGCCCTTGTAGTTATTGTGTAATTCTTTTTTGCAAATAGTATATGAAAGTATTTATTGGTCTATAATGTGGAGCTTTGTTCTGAAATGCTGCTTAAGGGTTTTTGGTTTTTTGCTGAGTTTATCTAGTTGAAGATGACAATAGTATTGAGCCCTTATTTTCTAGGGAAACCGAAGACTGCAGAGCTGCAGAGTATCTGTAGAAGCATAACACTGTGCCATAGTTCGTATATAATTTAAGTTTGAAATTTATACATTAGTGCTTAACATTAGGAGGGCAGAAAGAAAAATCATCTTCATCATTTTTAAATCTGTTTTTTTCTTTCTAGGTGGTAGTGAGCAAGGAAGTGGCTTTAGTACAGTAGTGTCTGCATCAGCAGGTCCTGTTTTGTCAGCCCCAAATCAGTCAAGTGCATCTTCAGACAAGTATGCAGCTTTAGCAGAATTAGACAGTGTGTTCAGCTCCACCGCAACCTCCAGTAATGCATATACTTCCACCAGTAATGTCAGCAGGTACTTTTTATTTGATGTAATTGACTTTTTATTGGCTTCAGCAAAATGCAGGAAAATAGCTCAGAGTTGTTTCTTAAACAAATGTCGTTTTAGTTTTATAGAGGATGAAGAAATGTTTGCTGTGTTTAGAGTCAATGTTGAAAATACTTCCTTTATTTTAAATAATAACAGTACTGTACAATAGAGTATTACACCATTAGGTGGTAACACATTTACGTACAGAGTATTTGTATGCATACCAAAACCATAGCATCATCCCTTGCAAAAATTGCTCTTATTTTTCATATAAGTAGTACTAATCACTTCTTTTTGGATTGCTGAAGTAATAAATACCAAATGCCTTTTACAGTTATTCTTGATATTAGAAGTGCCCCTTAAGCTTTTGTTTTGTAATCTTATCCTGATGGCCTCTATTCAATATTCATTCTCTTGCTGTTGGTGGACAGGATTTTTTTTTTTATTGCTCAGCAGTAGTTACAGTCTCTGACTCATGCACTAGTTATAGTCTCTGACTCAGGACCTCAATTCCTGGCATTTGTATTGCAGTTCTGTATTGCAGTTAGCAAACTGTGTAAGCATTCCTTTTCTATTTTTTTACATTCATTGTCAGCATGTAAAGTTGCATTTAATGGTTAAACAAGCAGTTCTGATTTTTCTGAATGCATGAATTATTTTCAGCAATGCTTTTGGAACAGTACCCGTGGCTGCTACTTCACAGACACAGCCTGCATCTTCAAGTGTGCCTGCTCCATTTGGAGGTATATAACAACTTTACTAGTCTATCAAGCACCTTACTTTTAGTTATTAATTCAATACTCTGACACTTCTGATATTGAAGTTATCGAAGGACATCAAAGAAGTACTGTGATCTATGCATGTGATGCATTTCAAATTAAACGTTTTATTATCAATTACTGATTTCATGCAATTTTATTGATAAAATATTATAAGCCTAATGTGAGTGAGACTATTTTTTAAAAGATTTTATTAAATAGTGTTTTTTAATCTTTCAGCAACACCTTCCACAAATCCATTCGTAGCTGCCCCTGTTGCCCCAGTGGCACCCTCAACAAATCCATTCCAGACCAATAGCCGAGGAGCAACAGGTTAGGAAAAAAATCGCAGAACTTAAGTATTTGAAATTTTTTGCAATACTTGTATTGATTCTTTTTTTTTTTTTTTGTAATTGTGTATTTTTCTTAAAGATTTTTCTATTTTACTTGTCTTAAAGTCTAATGTGTTTGTTTAATGTAGAGTTGCTTTCTTTTGTTTTCCTTTTTTGTTTGATAGGTTTTCTGGGGGAGGTGGGGAGGGAAGAGCTGAGGGTGTTAGCTTCTAGTTTCTTGCCCAGTTCTGCAACTTCAGACTCTGGCCGTGAAATGTCAAGGTGATCTTCATAAGATATTTAATACTACTTGTACTATATTGTAGTCTGTGTATTACCAGTTGAGTACTGTCCATGACTAGTATCTTAGCTTTGAAGTGTGCTTCACAACAGATTGCCCTAAAATCTGGTATCTTGAAAACCCTGCTGCCAAGCTGGTATGCTTGATTTTCTACACTCTCTCCACTTTTATTTATTTCCAAGCCCTGGAAGGTCTCAAATCCAAGGTCACCAGAGTTAGAACCAGATGAAGGAAGAAATTTATAGTATTAGGAAGAAATTCTTTAATGTGAGGGTGGTGAGAGACACTGATGTGGGTTGCCCGGAGAGGTACCTCCCTGGGGGCATTCAATGCTAGGTTGGATGGGGCTTTGAGCAACCTGATCTAGTAGGAGGTGTTGCTGCCTATACCAGGGGGTTTGGAACAAGATGATCTTAAAGGTCTCCTTCAACCCAAACCATTCTATGAAGCTTTTGGGCTGTTAGTTATTCACAAGTTCAGTTATTCTATACTCATCAATCTACACCTGTTACATCTACAGGACATTAAATAGATAAAGTGGAGGTAAAAGAGGTGGCATATCTAAGAATGTGCCTAGATTTTGACAATACAGCAGAGAAACTGAAGCTTTGAATTAACTTCATTTTTTTCCCTGTTAACTATGTTTTGATTCACTATCTTTCTGAATTTAATATTTTGCTGCTATTGCGTATTGTTCTTGGGGTGGATTTAAAAACAAAACACTAACATTCTGGAATATATTTCACAAAAGTTTTAAACTCTTCAGCTTTGTAATAAAATGGAAAGTCTCACTCTGCTGAAATTTGCATAAGGCATGCAGAGCCTGTATGCTGATACTCAACTGTATTTGGGATAAAACTTACTTTTGAGAAGCAGAGAAAACCATTTAAATGTGGGACAGTCAGAAATTGATTGAAATGAATACACAGATGGAAGTAGGTGAATTGATAGCCTTTTTTCCCCTTTGGTAACAATAAATGTACAGTACTCAAAACTTACATTAATTTTCTGGAGGAGGACTCTGTATTATCGTAATTCCATAGATAAAAAAACTTAATCATTTTTAAAATAACAAAAAAATCAATAACAAAAATCTTGCATTAATCTACAGAGCATCAGTCATGGATTTAGGTGGATGTCATACTGTGCTAATTTTCCACTCTAAAAACACTGCTAAACTTTAGTGCTTTTCTGCACTAATTGGACTTGCATAGACTTAAGTCTGCTGATGTGTATATATTTTAACATTAAATTGTGCTTTATCAAAGTTCTAGGTAGGCTGAATTACACTGCTCAGGCTGACTTAAAGCTGAATTGATCATGTTTGTGTCCTCTGCTAAAATGCTTTTAAGTCACTTTTGAGATATAATTTATCTCAATAAATTATATAATATAATTTGAGATATAATTATAATTTATAAGTTCAACTTATTCAGCTATTTAATGAATGAAGTCTGTGCTCTCGTGGATCTTATTTAGGAGCTTTACAGCCTTTAGATGCAGCACTCTCAGTAGGGAGGAGATAACTTGGACTTTCCATCCAATGGCGAATTATGAAAGATAACTAGATTAATCTGCTTTACATCATTTTTTAAATATGGCAACTCTCTCATTCTGCCTTCTAAACAGCCTTCCTTGACTTGCAGAGGTTCTAGCAGTAGTGATGTAGAATGTACTAAGTAAGAAATGGTGACTATAAGCAATGATAATATTGTACCTCTTTCAATATAAGATATAAACTTGTGGCTTGTCCTTTTAAGTTGAATGTTTTCTGCATGAACTATTTATTACAAGGGCCATCTGATCTGTAGCATTTATTTCTAATGACTTAACTTAATCTAGCACTGGTAATGCTATGGTTGAATTGTTTGCTCTGTGTGTGTGTATATATATATATATATTAGTAGTCATCTAAGAAATTACTGTTCAATAGCGTATAAATGATTTGACATTGTCTGGTCTCTTTGTGGCTTCCATAAGGCCTCTCGGGAGCAATGCACTCTCACATATTTCCTCACGCTCATTTTGGTAGGTGGCCACATTTGGTATAAAGTTTCTTGTGGCTAGTTGTTCTTGCTTGTAAAACCTTATTGGCAGCTATCTGGTTCTCTGCGTGTAGAATTTCAGAAGCCTTACATGTTTTATAATGGAGTGGGTGTGGGTATCTGGCAACTCAACAAAAGGAGAGAAGAGCACAGAAATCTATAAAGCAACTAAAACAAAACCATTATTGATATCCTCCACAGTCACACTAGAATGACTGTTTGAGTGACTCTTGTAGCTTGTTTTAACAGTAGTTTGATACCTTTTGTGATATCCCAAGTTGCTGCTCAATTTGTTGTGATTTTGTTTACTGTTCTATCAGCTTTTCCTGATGAATAATTTCTCTAATTTTTACTTTATAACAATGTCAGTACATTAGTTCTGTGTGCACTTTTCCTGTAGTTTGTGTATGTGATGTCTTGCCCTTGAATACTTTTGGGGTGAATTTTTGAATCAGTAATTAAGCTAAATTGATCAAATATCCTGATTTTTTATTTTACATAGAACTTATACAAGTCCCAAAATTTAACATTTATCAGTTTGAAAGAGTAGTCTTGTCTATTGTTGAATTAGAAAATACCCAGTGACTCTATTTGTACCAAAAGGTTTTCTATATGTTTTTCCCTACAATCATAACTCCCAAAAGACTGAATAATGGTTTTGTTACTATATTTTTGCACTTGATGTGCTCCTGTTTTTGTTGAAGGCATGTAGAATTGTATATGTGCTGTTACGTTCTTTACTTGAGATGTTTCAGCAGAGAATCAGATGAAAAGATTTCTGTTTTTGTTTGTTTCAAGTCTTACTTCAACAGTGAGAGTGTTTGCACTAGGAACTTTGTGTGCAAAGTAATGTGCATGGTGAGAATTTCCCTTAAAGTGACACTAAAGATGGGATGGAGATATGGGATGCATGTATCCCTTAAGTTTTTGTTTTTTTTTTTGTTTTTTTTTTTTACTTACTGTAATGCAGCTTGAAGTAGGAAGATAGTGCTGTGCTTTCCTTGGTAGAGAAAAAGAGGGGCTTGTGCTGCCTGGAAGTGCTTGCTTCTAATGCGTGCTGACCTTTTCCATTAAAACCTCAGGGCTAAGTATTTAGTGTGGAAAGTATGGAAAACAATTTATTTTTCAGAAAGCCTATCTGTACTGGATCTAGCAAATGTTAAATGATTTCATATAATTTTGAAGTGCGAAAGTAAATAATGTACTTAATTTGTGGTGATCCAAGGTAACAAATCAGTGGATGCTGAGTTTAAACAGAACTTTTTTATGATTGCTGAGTCATTTGGAGACTCTTAACATGGCATTACAGTAACATCTTATGGGATAAGTGATTTCTTACAAATAACTGAATGTTATTTTTTGCCTGTTAGCAGCAACATTTGGTACTGCATCCATGAGCATGCCTGCAGGATTTGGAACTCCTGCCTCCTACAGTCTTCCTACTAGTTTTAGTGGCAACTTCCAGCAGCCTACATTCCCAACCCAAGCAGCTTTCCCCCAACAGACTGCTTTTGCTCAGCAGCCAAATGGTAGGTCTATACACTTTAGATCACTTTCTCCATGTTTCTGTTTTAAAGAAGATAATCTAAGTCAGCAATAACGAGTGCATATTTATTTCTATATGAACGTTGTAGTTAAATTAGCGAGCGGTTCCGCTCACACAGCACTCCTTTGGCTCTGTAGTTAGCATTCAGGCTTGACTGTGTGTAGTGATGTAACTGAAACTTCACCATAATTGTTATATAATTAAAATATTCAGACATATAACAGCTGTAAATGCAAGGATTGTTTGATCTTTATTTAGAGTGTGTCTGCTACAGGTTGTAATATTCTCTGTAACTTGAGGAGCATAGGCGAGAGAGAATCAAAGAGTGCTTTTTCCCAAAATCTAAATGATAAAGCAACATTGGAAAAAGCTTGTATGTAAAAATCAGGAATTCATTAGTTCTGTACAGTTGAAACTGAGCAAAAAACTCAGCTATAATTTTTATGCTTTCCTGATGGTGTCTTATCGTATGATTTTGCAAGTTTTCTCTTGTTAAAAAACTTAGCTTTATGATGCTGATGTGTATTGTGTTTTAATCATCTCTCTGATGCTCTGCTGCACAGCGCTCCTGAGCGTTAGCATCTAAATATGCAGTAACCAATACTGATCGTATGAATACTTCATAAACATCATCTCAGAGTACACTGTTAATGGCAATGTTAATAGAAAAGCAGTAATTCACTGAACCCAACTTCTGGAGAAAACATAAGCAGATGTAATTTAGGCTTCTTGTCTACCTGAGTGAAAAGTGCTGCTGACAAGCAAATGATTTACATTGCTATTACTACACTAAACTTTTTAGTAGAGCAGTGAGTATGGATCACTTCATCTAATTTGTGTTATCCATGTGACAGCACACTGAGGCAGATTAAGGATGCTCACGTGATAATACAGCTGAAGTGTGTAGCAGTAGCCCTCAGTTGACGGTGCTGAGATCTTAATAGCTGTGTTCTGAACTGGTAAACAGGAGCAAGCTGTGAGCCAAACTTGTTCAAATTTTCATACCACGTTTGTTGCTTTTCAGCTGCAATGCCCAAAGCTCTTACTGAAATTGAAAATTCTGCTCTTTGAATTTCTACGTTCATGTTACTTGGCTAGAGAAGAGACTGGGGAGAGAGAGAGACTGTTGCATGTTTAAATTGGGAACTGATCTTGCTAATACATGTTTCTTAAGAACTGAAATGAAAGTGTGTATGTGAGGAGTCTGAATAGATTGAGCTACTAAGTGAAAACAGTATTTAAAGTTTCTTAAAACTACACTGTTTAGATAACATAAATCTTGCTGACTGGCGCAGTCCAAGCTTTCCCCTTGTTTTAGTTTGGAAGCTTACAGCAAATAACTTAATTGAAGATTGATAACTGGTAGTAATATTTTGTTGTCTTTCAAAGGTGCAGGTTTTGCTGCATTTGGACAGGCAAAGCCTGTAGTAACTCCTTTTGGACAAGTTGCAGCTGTTGGAGTATCTAGTAATCCTTTTATGGTGAGTTGTTGCATATTAATAACTTGTGCGTGTCTGAAAAGACATAATCTGTAGTAATTATAGATACATGATTTTTTTTGCTTCAAATAAGGGAAGGCAACATATGAATCTCTTAAATGCAATTCTATGTAACAATGCTATGGCATTTATAAGGCTGCTCAAATCAAAATAGAAGTATCTATATGTTATAGTCCTACAATAATGTATATTTAGATAAAACATACACCAAAAAAAAAAACCCCAACAAGCCAAAACCCGCAACACAAACCAGAAATATTTCTTAATTTGTTCTGTTTCATATACCTTGTATTTATGATTTGCAATTTAGGAAAATGTCTTATTTTATTCTTTCTGTTTCCTTCAGGCTGGTGCACCAACAGGACAATTTCCAGCAGGAAACTCATCAACCAATCCTTTCTTATAGCCTTATAGACACTTTACCCAAAAGAACTCTTATGTGGTCACATAACATCTCTGCGCCTCTTGCACTGTTGTCTTGTTTCACTGATATTAGCTTTAAACACAAAAGAAGTCTTTAAGAAGTTAAAATGAAAGCCTGCATTGTGTACCTTTGGGGGGGAAAGAACACGAAAAACCCAACAAGGAGTCATTCCCCTTCCCTCACACACACGCAAACAAAGAAAATCAACCCCCTCCCTCCCACCTCCCTGGGTAATAATGTGCAAAACAGAGGGCTGTGGTAACATCCTTGGACCTGTGAACTGGCAGGAAAAAAGTAGCGGTATCATGTATATTAAAATTGGCTAATAAGTTATTGCAGATACCACATTCATTATGCTGCAGTACTGTACATATTTTTCTTAGAAAATAGCTATTTGTGCATATCAGTATTTGTAACTTTAACACATTGTTATGTGAAAAATGTTACTGGGAAATAGATCAGCCACTTTAAGGTGCTGTCGTATCTCTTGGAATGAATGAGCTACATCATTTTAACCATTGGTATTGGAAGTCATGAAATTAAATTGAAGGTTTGTTCATTTCTCAAAATGTTTTCCTTTCCTAAGAGCTCTTCTATTTATACATGCCTAAATCTCTAATGTTAGAGGGATACCTGTCTGCATAATAAAGCTGATCATGTTTTGCTACAGTTTGCAGGTGGAAAAAAAATAAATATTAGAAAAAAGAAGTGTAGCTTTATTTCTGTGCAGTAACACTTATTTGGGTTAGAATGTTCATATTGTGAATCTCATACACGTATGATCTATCAGAAATGATATGCTCAGAAGTGATTTAAGTTCAATTTTCATATCCTGCAGTTTTGAATACATCCTCATGATTAAGCCTGCTGTTCAAGTGAAGTGGCTTATCTAACAGGAATGAGTTTACATGAACTCTTACATAACTCTGATAATAGCTATATAATGAAGGACACTGGGAGCACTGAGGTGAGTAGTGACTTGAAAAACGGTTAGTTGCTGAAAGATGTAACTGCTGACAGCTAGTGATGGAGTCTTTGAACGTGACTTAGTTGTGATCACAACAGTATGTATGACCTTGGTACCACAGATTCAGTAGTTCTCTTTTTATTAAAATTTGTGTGTTATAAGACCTCCTGTGGAACATTAAGTTAACTGATTGGATTTCTTAATTTTCTGGAATGTTTTCTGCCATCTTAGAATAGCGTTTGTAGAGGAAGAAATGTCTGGCTTGTCTAATCTATGGTAGAGAAGTTGCAAGAAGAATGCAAGTGCATCAAAGTAATCAGTGGTGGAATTTAAACACAGATAACTGGGCTTATGTTCAAGTGAAATACTGAAATTAAACAATTAATGTGCACATGCTGTGAGTACCCAGACCTCAATCTTAAAGGAGGGTTTCTGGCCAGCTGAAGAATAAAGATCAAACTTTCAAAATAACAGGAATAAGTGAGATCAAATTATTAGAAATTTTTGAGAGAAGGAGTGTGTGAGCTGATTGAAATAAATGGGAGAATTCCTCAAGGTAAGAAACTTTTTGTAGTCATCTGCTTGAGTAGAGATGTGCTTGTCTCCTGGGGAACTGGCAGACATGATCGCTGCCTGTGAAAATGCTCTTCATATGCCAGTGCTTCTAACTAGTGTCCCCTATGTGTGGGGAATGGTAATTTCCTTTCTTTTCT
>JAOWBP010050068.1:0-16907 GCA_028571105.1 Tragopan temminckii
CAGACCCTTGAAGTCATTTTTGATAGCCCTCAGGCTTCTCACAGCAGCATCATCACTGCCAACCTGAACTACCAATAGGGGAGAGTAGTCAGATGGGCGAATAAGCCCAGGCAGCTTTCTAAAAGGAATGAGGAATGTATGTGGGGTCTTTATCCCCCACACCCACATTGACTTTGAAGCCTGCATTTGCAATAAAACTGTCAGCCCATCCTCACTCCAGATCTATGCAGCGAGGGTGGCTGCTGATGCTTTCTGGCTTTGAATTGCTTAATGGATGACTTCCTCAAAGCCAAGAAACCTGACAGTGGTGTGCAGCTCTGAGAAGATATGCATATCTGCATGGATTTGATTGGTGCTGCTGCTGTCTGGTGAAACAGGCAGAGCACAACTGTGATTTGGCCAAAATCTTAAACTCAGTGTTAGAGTTTAGGCAGAAGCACAAGTTTCCACTTAGTCCTCGGAGGTATCATAAAGGAAGAACTCGATCTCCACATGTAGTCAGCAAGTGAAAAAGGTCTTATCTCATGGGATCTGACATTTCTATGCTACAAACTGATCTGGAAGGAAATATGTTAGTGATTTGTTCATTTTAAGCAGGTATTGTACAAATAAAGAGTAAATGACTCTGCCTCTGTGTCTGTCAACTGCATTTCATCCTTGCAGCAGGATGAGATGTGAGTTCTGTCTGACTCATGAAGCATTACATAAAGCACTGGGGTTAGGCTGTCCCTGGGAGCCTGACTGTATGTGGAGGCGGAATGTATCCAAGCTGCTGCTTTGTCTAATTCCTTCTCAGTTCGTTAATCATTATCACGGGATTTGGATCAAGGAGAATAGCAGCGAGTGTGTGAGATAATCTTTGTGTAGGTTTGAAACCAGAGGAGGATACCACAGAGATGAACAAGTTTATTAAAAAAAAAAAACAAAAAACAAAAAAACAACACAAAAGGCTTGAGAACTGCTGTTGTAAGGAATAAAAAGGTCCAGAAATGCCAAAGTGGTGTTAACAATTCCTTTGCCGTTTAATGGTCCCACTTCAGCTGTAAAATGGACAGGATATGCTCCAGCTGTGCTAGTTCCTCCTCTCCTGCAGATCTGTTTCTCCTGCTGGCTTCCCCTTCTCAGTCAGCTGGTGCTGCCCTTTACTTCTTGCAGCACTGGACTGAGGTGTTCTTTGCAGGCTGTTCCTCAGCTGTGCCTCAGGAGCCTCTGCTGCAGTGCACATGAGGTTGTTACGTGTTTATGTGATATTTGTGCCTCCTCTTTCAGGACCCTCAGGGTCGCCACGTCAAAACGTATGAGGTGTCCCTGCGTGAGAAGGAGTTTAACAAAGGTCCTTGGAAGCAGGAGAATGTCGAGGCTGAAGCCTCCATGGTCATTGCAGGTTAGTCTTGCTGTATGTGGTTTCTTTCCTTCTTTTTCATGCTCAGTTATGCTGCACAGGTTCACTGATAAGACTTCTCCCCTGCACAGTGCCAGAGCCTTTTGGAGGCGCAATCATCATTGGACAGGAGTCCATTACCTATCACAATGGAGATAAATACCTGGCTATAGCTCCACCCATCATCAAGGTAACACCTTAACTGTGCATTTCCTACCCTATTCCTGTTATAGACACTACTGAAATTCCCAGCTGAACATCCTCTCTGAATCCAGCAGATTTTCAGTTGCCTGCTGGTTGAATTACTATTGCTAAAAATCCTTGCTGTGTGTAATAAATGGTGCAAGTAAGAAAGCTTTATCAATTGAAGGCTTTTGGTGACTTTGGACCTAATGATAGTAGGTGCTCGTCAGTCTGTTTATCTGGAACAGCTTGTGGCTGTACAGGAGTCTGTAAGCTGGAACCTTCTACTGTGTTTGTGATGCTGTGTGTTTGTGATGGTGGGTCTCTGTATGGCAATAACCATTGTTGTGCTGTGCCCAGAAATCCTCCTAACCTGGGAGGGTGCTGAGCCTCTCGGATTCAGGAATTTTGTCAGTTCTTATCTTTAGCTGTAGCCTAGCAGAGCCCCTTGCAGAGATTTGGTGAGTGTCAGTGTTCTTCCCGACGCCCAGTCTGCATTTTGGGGTCTGAGGGATATTTGTGATCCCTGTAGTGATGGCAGCGCGTTCTTACACTGGAGTACGTGGCTCTGTGGAGCTCTTGGAAATGGTGCAAGAAAGCTGAAATCTTGTTAGGGTCCCAGAGAAAAAGATTAATTAGGAGGTAATGAGTGGTTTGGGCATTGGTCCAGGCCAGAGCCTGGTTTCAGTTCAGGCAGTGAGAGATATGAACGAACCCCTTGGAGACTCAAGTCCATGTGAGTATGTTTGGGACACTTGTTCAAGGGGAAAAAGACCAATAGAGTTGGTGACAGAGCTTGAACTTGTGGTTTTGTCAGAGGGATGGGCCAGTTCCCACATTCAAATGGTGCAGGAAGCACAAATGACACAGCTGAGGTGCTGCTGAGGGCTGAAAGAGGGCCTTAGCTGTGACCAAAAGGTCCTTTCTGGGCAAATGCCTGCAGAGGAGTGCCCTGCGTAGGATTTAGCTGTGGCTTCATGCGTCTCTGGAGTTGTTTCAGTGGCTTCCTAACAATTCCTTTGCATGCAGCAAAGCACAATTGTGTGCCACAACCGTGTGGATCCCAATGGGTCCCGTTACTTGCTGGGGGACATGGAAGGACGTCTCTTCATGCTGCTTCTGGAGAAGGAGGAGCAAATGGATGGCACAGTCACCCTGAAGGACTTGCGTGTGGAACTGCTTGGTGAGGTAGGACACTGCTGCACCACCTACAGTGTCCCTGCCACTTCTCAGTGGGGGGCCAGGGGGCTCTGCAGGATGCAGGTGCTCTGCAGATGCCAAATAGTGGAAGTAGCTTCTCTGTGGAGCGCAGCCTGGGGTGATGTTTTTCTCTCCACAGCTGTCAGCCCTGAACTTTCAGTTGCCAGATGTGGGGAGTTCCCTGTCTGGCCACCTGACTTTTCATCCTTGCGCACTGTCCCTCAGAGATGTTTGGATTCTCTGTGGGTTCTGTAAAGGGATCAAATTTCCCTCCCCATGCTTTTCTGTTACACTGCGGTTCAGATGTGATCCTTGGGGAGCACGGCAGGGCCCTTTTCGCCTTCTCATGGTGGTTCATCTGCACCTTCTCAATTCCCAGACATCCATTGCAGAGTGCTTGACCTACCTGGACAACGGCGTGGTGTTTGTTGGCTCTCGGCTTGGGGATTCCCAGCTTGTGAAGGTGAGTGGTGGCATTCCCCTGGCTTAGTCCTGCGTTCAAACAGGATTTTATATTTCATCCTGACCTCAAGAGTGATCAAACATTGAAACGGACAGCCCAAGGATGTTGTGAATCACCCCACTGGAGCTGTTAAAGAAATGTGGAGATACGGCACTGTGGGATGTGGTTCGTGGGTACGGTGGGGATGGGTTGGAGTTGACTTGATGATCTTTTGAAAAGATCGTCTGGACCTTCTGAAGGTCTTTTCCAGCCTTTATGATTCCATGAGATATGCAAATACGTGGGGAGAAATTTTCTTTTCCCTACATTCTTTATGCGTCCTGGGCCATTCTTGTTGGAAACTGATCGTTGTGTTTGTTCATAGCTCAACGTAGACAGCAATGAACAAGGCTCCTACGTAGTGGCTATGGAGACCTTCACCAACCTCGGTCCTATCGTTGATATGTGTGTGGTAGACCTGGAGAGACAAGGCCAAGGGCAGGTAATGTTGATTCTGCCTTGCCTTTCTCTGTGCTAGGGATGTCTGGTTCTGGCAGATGTGTGTGGTGTGTCCACTGAAGGAAAGGACTGTGATTCATTTATGAGGAATTTAAGTCTTGTCCTGGTGCAGGAAAGGTTTTGAGGTCTTGCTCTGGGTGGGAAGGCTCCTGTTTTCACGAGGAAGGGTTTCCTTTCCTGCCCTGGGGAAGGGTCAGCAGCCAAAGAACTTCCTTTGAGAAGCATAGATGATAGGGATCCCAATTTCCCCTGAGCCCATCTCTGCAAGGAAGCATGGGGAGGCTTCCCCAGTTGGTAAATACTTGCTTTTCCTCCAGCTGGTCACGTGCTCAGGTGCCTTTAAAGAGGGTTCACTACGGATCATCCGGAACGGCATTGGGATTCATGAGCATGCCAGCATTGACCTGCCAGGAATTAAAGGTGTGTGAGTTGGTTCATTCTTTCATATACAGTCCACAAAGTGAGAGGGCCCAGTAGGGACATATCTAATGGCTGGGCTGTGGGCAGGGGACTTGCCACCCCCTTTTGGATTATTCACTGTGAGCATGTAGTCTTTCTGTTGCAGGCTTGTGGCCCCTAAGGTCAGATTCTCATCGTGAGATGGACAATATGCTGGTGCTGTCCTTTGTTGGCCAGACCAGGTGAGGTGGGGTTAAGGCCATGCCAGGCTTTCAGCCTGATACAACAGGATTGGAGTATGATACAACAGATTCTCTCTTTCCCTTCTAGGGTTCTTATGTTAAATGGAGAGGAGGTAGAAGAAACGGAGCTCACAGGGTTTGTGGATGATCAGCAGACCTTCTTCTGTGGCAATGTGGCACATCAGCAATTGATCCAGGTAATGCCCCTTCTAGAGATGCTTTTCTCGTTGTGATTCCATAGCTCTTCTTGGCTGTGGGTTATTTAGATCTCTGCTGCTCATCGGAGTAGGGTCTGCAGTGCTCCCCTGGGCTGATGTCAGACAGGAGGTGTTGTTCAGGCTCTGAGCAGAGTTATTTTCTCTCCTCAGATCACCTCTGCTTCTGTGAGACTGGTCAGTCAGGAGCCCAAAGCCCTCATGAGTGAGTGGAAAGAGCCCAACGGGAAGAACATCAGTGTGGCTTCCTGTAACAGCAACCAGGTGGTGGTGGCTGTGGGACGAGCCCTCTACTACCTGGAGATCCAACCCCAGGAGCTCAGGCAGATCAAGTAGGTGCCCATCTCTCTTCCTGGCTGGTTCACAGCCTTGTTGTCTTCAGGCTTCCTGATTGACAGTTCTGTCTGATTTTTGCTTCCTGCCAGCTGCACCGAAATGGAGCATGAAGTTGCCTGCCTGGACATCACTCCTCTGGGGGACACTAATGGCATGTCCCCTCTGTGTGCAGTTGGACTCTGGACTGATATCTCTGCCCGCATCCTAAAGCTTCCTTCCTTTGAACTGCTGCACAAAGAGATGCTAGGAGGAGGTAGGGCTCTCCTGGGACTGCTGGCAGCAGAGACTGACCTGGTGGAGCCACAAGTGACATCAGCCTTCTCTTCTGCTCCCTGCAGAAATTATTCCTCGCTCCATCCTGATGACAACCTTTGAGAGCAGCCACTACCTTCTGTGTGCACTGGGGGATGGTGCTCTCTTCTACTTTGGGCTCAGCCTTGAGACAGGTGACTACAGGGCCTAGCACCTAGTGGGCTGCTTGGGAGGGTGTTTGGATTTGTGCTCACTTGTTTGTGGTACCTTTTTTTTTTTTTTTTTCCCCCCCCATCCTTCTGAAGGAGATCTATCTCTTTCCCAAGTTTTTCCAGTAGTTCCTTCTTCCTCACTATGACAGGGTGGGAATTGGCTGTGGGCACTGTAAGTGGATTTCTCCAGGGGACTGTGAAGAAAGGAACCTGATGCTTATATCCACTTCTTTGCTGACAGCAGGATGCTCATTTCCTGCCAGCATGTCACAGCCACGTGGCTCTGTGCTGCCCTGCTCCCAACCTGCTGCTCCTTTCCTGCAGGCTTGCTGAGTGACCGTAAGAAGGTGACCCTTGGCACTCAGCCCACAGTCCTGAGGACTTTCCGCTCCCTGTCCACCACCAATGTGTTCGCCTGCTCTGACCGCCCCACCGTCATCTACAGCAGCAACCACAAGCTGGTCTTCTCCAATGTCAACCTGAAGGAGGTGAACTACATGTGTCCCCTCAACTCAGATGGGTATCCTGACAGGTGAGCCCACCCCACGGCACGGCTTGAAGGAACTTGGGGCTCTTTGTTGGCACAGACTGTATGGATAACGTCCTGCTCAGGCCTGGTGGTACATCCACCTTGTCCAGGGGATGTGCCTGCCTGGCACTGACTGATCATGGGAGAGCCTTCTTCATCGATACTCTGCAGTGTACAGCAGTCCTGGCCTGCGTTCTCTCAGGGCACTCATTAGTCCTTTGTACTGTTGGTGGATCTCACATGAGATGTTTGAGGTCTTAAGCATTTATCTCTCTCTGTGCATCAGTAGCTGTAGAAACTGCCCTAATCTGGCTGCTGTGCAGTGTGGGAAGGGAACCTTGATCAGCAGTTTGGGGGTGAGGGGAAGAAGGAAATTTCTTGGCTGCACCACTGGCCTTACAAGCCCTGTTGCTCACAGTTTTCCTCCTTTACAGCTTAGCATTGGCTAATAACAGCACACTGACAATTGGCACCATAGATGAGATCCAGAAGCTGCATATCCGCACGGTTCCTCTCTATGAATCACCCAGGTGAGCTGAGAGTTTAGTTTTGGGGCCCGTGCTCTGCTGAGGGGAGACTTTGCCATGGGGAGAGCCTACTCTGTTGTGGGCTTGGTTAGCATGCAGGCCAAATCGATGGCTTCTTGCTGAGAGTGGTCAGTGCAAGAGAGCAGTTCTGTTCTTGTTGCCACATCATGGAGCAGCCTGTCCTGGTATCTCTGCTCATACAGCTCTTTGTCCTGCAGGAAGATCTGCTACCAAGAGGTATCACAGTGTTTTGGTGTGCTCTCAAGTCGTATCGAGGTGCAAGACGCCAGCGGGGGCACCACTGCACTCAGACCCAGTGCCAGCACCCAGGTGAGGAGGCAGCTGCCAGCTGATGCCTGAGATGTGTTTACTGTAGCTACTCAGCCAAACCACTGTGCAGATTTTCCTGTTGCTCAGGCCTAGGGAGCTCCTCCCCCACTCATCCCCCTGGTCCCCAGTTTTCTCAGCCTGCACGTACATGCCAAGTAGCACGAGGATGTGACACATCTTTCTATGTCCCAGGCCCTGTCTAGCAGCGTGAGTACCAGCAAGCTGTTCTCCAGCAGCACAGCACCACACGAGACGTCCTTTGGAGAGGAGGTGGAGGTGCACAACCTGCTCATCATCGATCAGCACACTTTTGAAGGTACCAGCCCCATGTGCTTTCCAAATTCTGCTTGAATGTCTATCAGCATGTGGCTAAGAGCTCCACAGTCCTGTGATCTCACACGTTCCCTTAGTTGAAGTGTTTTTCCTCCATCATCAGCCATCCAGCGTCAGCCAAAGGGTGTAGGTTTGAGGTGTAATGATTGGTGGCACAGGGTAGTGAGGGGATCACCAGATTCTGCACCTTGTTCAGTTTTAGAGCTTTTAGCTGCTCTTCCCGTGCATGGGGGTGCTGCCTGCTAGCCTCCAAGGGACCCAGCTGTTTCTGTCTTTCCCTCTTTGCAATAGTGCTTCATGCTCACCAGTTTCTACAAAACGAATACGCCCTTAGCCTGGTCTCCTGCAAGCTTGGCAAAGACCCAAACACCTACTTCATCGTGGGTACCGCCATGGTGTATCCTGAGGAGGCAGAGCCAAAGCAGGGCCGCATCGTCGTCTTCCACTACTCTGACGGTAGGAGCAAAGGCTTCTTGTCTGGCCAAGTCCAGCTGCTTGAGGGCAATCAGAGAGATCCAGGCAGGTTCTGCAGGGCTTTGTCACTCTGCTGTTGGCTGTCACAGCATGTCCTCTCCTCCCCAGCTGCCAGAGAAGCCCAGAACTCCCTCACCAGAACCACATTCTGGGATTTGCTTTCTGTTGTCCTTCCCTTCCTGCACTGTTTGCCCACAGATCCTCTGAGGCAGTGAACAGTGTTGCTTAGAGCAGCTTGTGCAAACCCTCCATGGTTTGTTGGCCCTGGAAGCACAGTGCAAATAACTGAGTGTGCTGTGGATTGATTGCAGGCAAGCTGCAGAGCCTGGCTGAAAAGGAGGTGAAGGGAGCTGTGTATTCCATGGTGGAGTTCAACGGGAAGCTGTTAGCCAGTATCAACAGCACGGTAGGGTCCTCATGAGACTCCAGCTTCCTTCCTGAGCATATGTCAGAACTGGGAGCTGTTCCAGCTGTGTGGCTGCCAGCTGGGTCTGTTGGCGAGTGTGTCTTGGCTGGCATAGGTGTGAGTCCCAGCTCAGAGTCTCGTCCCTTCCTTCCTCCAGGTGCGCCTGTATGAGTGGACAGCTGAGAAGGAGCTGCGCACAGAGTGCAACCATTACAACAACATCATGGCTCTCTACCTGAAGACCAAGGGAGACTTCATCCTTGTGGGAGATCTGATGCGGTCTGTTCTGCTCCTTGCCTACAAACCCATGGAAGGAAACTTTGAAGAGGTATCAGTGCTGTTGGGTATTAGATTTGCAGATGTTTAGATCAGAAAAGACCTTCATATCAAGTCCAACTGTCAACTTGTCTGCTGAGTCCCATCGCTAAACCATGTCTCTTAGTGTCATTTAGGATCATAGAGTCATTTAGGATAAAAAAGACCTTCAAGAAACAAAAAACTCCACTTCTCCCATCACTTCACATGCATAGAAAGATGCTGTAATTTATCAGACAGTTCCACAGATACTGTGTGTTTTCTGACAGCCATCAACACAAGGGGTTTTGACTGAACTGCAGGTGTGTTAGTTTCTGTAATGGTATCAAGCTGTTAAATGTTAGAATGAGACAACTTAGTGTTACAAATGTTGGGGCTTCAGTAGATATGTCCTTCAGGGAGTACATTGACTTGGTCAGAGGTGGGAGTCCATGCTACTTGTTCCAGTAGGCTTCAGGCAAGGGGAGCAGAGTTGAAGATGGAAAATGGAGGAGCCTGGCTCAGCCCACCTCACCAGCCCTTTGAAGACAAGGGCGTAGGGTTGTGCACAGAGAACAAGATTACCTGGTGACATTCTTCTAGACAGATCCCTGTCTTCTTGGAGGGACAGATCCCAGGCTTTTGGGAGGCTGGGCTGTGTGTCAGCTGCCTTGGGAAGTGCAGGCCTGGAGTGCATGCCAGAAGAGGGAAGCTGCCCAACACTGTGCACTTGGAGTGGCTTATTGAGGCTGTGGCTGCATCTGTCAGCAAATGCAGCATAGCTGGGGGTTGGACTGGGCGCTGGGGCCATCTGTGTACATGTGAGAATGGCTTCAGCGTGGTCTGGCCTCATTTGCCCTGGCATCATCCAAGTGCAGCTTAGGCCAGTGCCATCTTCACAGAGGCAGTTTGTGCTATTTGCTCAGTAGAGAGGTCAGACTGCATCGTGCCTCACTCACAAATGGGGCTGCTGAGTGGAATGAAGATGCGCTTCATTGCCCCTCCTCTTGTCCCTTTCCAGATTGCCCGGGACTTCAATCCAAACTGGATGAGTGCCGTAGAGATCCTGGACGACGACAACTTCTTGGGAGCAGAGAATGCTTTCAACCTGTTTGTGTGCCAGAAGGACAGGTGGGCTGGCAGGAAGGGGGTTGTAGCAGTATATGGCAGTAGGGATGGGGCGTGTGTTGGGCAGGAAAATGGACAGAAGCATGCCCAGCTCTGAGATGGGATTCGGGGGAGCTCTCCAGCCCCCCTGCACAGCTCTGTGCCCCCCAGCTCTGTGCCCCCAGCACAGACTGAATGGAGTGCTTTGGCTTTCAGTGCTGCCACGACTGATGAGGAGCGCCAGCACTTGCAGGAGGTGGGGCTGTCCCACTTAGGAGAGTTTGTCAATGTCTTCTGTCACGGCTCCCTGGTCATGCAGAACCTGGGCGAGACGTCCACACCAACACAGGGCTCCGTTCTCTTTGGCACAGTCAACGGCATGATAGGTGAGGAGCAGGGAGCACCCTGGCCTGAGATTCCTTGTGTCTATTCTTCTTCTCCCCATCCTTGTCCCAGCCCTGTCAGCCTCCAGCTGCAATCCTGCTATTCCCTGCCTGCTGGCAGCTGCAGCAGTGTGGTCTTAGGGTCTGCAAGATGCTGAACTTGCATCACCATGTTTTCCTTTATAGGGCTGGTAACTTCGCTGTCAGAGAGCTGGTACAACCTCCTGCTGGACATGCAGAACAGGCTGAATAAAGTCATCAAGAGCGTGGGCAAGATCGAGCACTCCTTATATCCTTCTGTGGTCCAAACGGGAGCCCATGCCAGTGGGTGCTGGGGGCTGTCTTGTGAATTAAAGCACATCTTACAAGGCTTGAGGGCAAACTGGGCTTTGCAGTAGTGCAAGTGTTGGTTTCTCTTCGATCCCAGGAGATGGCTGTGCTTGAGGAACTGCATGCAATAATGTCGAGTTCCCAAGATCTTCCTTGCCACACTTTTAGGGCTATTTTCTAGACCAGTTCTGTGAGGCAGCATGGTCAGTCTGCCTCAGGCTACCCAGCAGAGAGGTTTTTTGTCTGGACAGGGTGGGATTGATGTAACTCCATGTGGATTTGGCTCCTTGACAGTGCCACCTGGAGATCATTTCACACTGAGCGCAAGACAGAGCCAGCTACAGGCTTCATTGATGGTGACCTGATTGAAAGCTTCCTGGACATCAGCAGGCCCAAGATGCAGGAGGTGGTGGCAAACCTGCAGGTTAGAGGGGTGACCCCACGGGTGGGGACACTGCTCAGAAATGGAGGCTGTGCTAAACCCTAAACATACATCCTGCTGTTTCTCCATCACCTACAGGTGTTTTCATGCTTTTCTCTACAGATTGATGACGGCAGTGGGATGAAGAGGGAGGCCACTGTGGACGACCTGATCAAGATTGTGGAGGAGCTGACCCGCATCCACTAGCAGGATTTGGGGCTTTTTCCTGACACCTTCCTCCATGTAGAGCAAGGGGCTTTCTTCCCCTGCCTGGCTGCACTCAGCGCCGGCAGTGGCCCTTGCCTGAGGGGAGGTGTCTGAAGGAGAGCTGTTTGTTAGGGATCTGGGGGCACCATGCTGTTGTCAGCTTGGATTCACCAATCCTGCGGACTCGACCAGTGCTGGGCTTTGCTGGTTGCTCTCGCTGGGCGACGCACAGCACTGCCCTTGCCTGGGTTCGTGCTTTGCTATTGTTTTGTTTTGGTTTTTTTTCTGCTTTCATTTTTGATTCTTTTTGATCCATGATGGGTTTGGTTGGGGTTTTTTGTTTGTTTTTGGAAGAGAAAGCAAAGCTGCCTCAAGCATGAGGGCTGGAGGAGGCATCTGGGGCAGGTGAGATCTGTGGTCCCAGAGCATTTCTCTGCACCTGGCGAGGAAGAGGAGGGGCACAGCAGGACAGCATGCTCCTCTCCTTCCACAGCACCTCTGGCTCGCTCAGGGAGGGAATTTCTGGGAAGCTCAATCATTTGTGGAGTTTTACCAAATAAAGTAGTCCAAACGGAATGGTGTGTCTGCTGGCGCTGCCATGCTCCACTAAGCGTCACAGCTGCATGGGATCACAGAAGCACACAGAATGGCCCGGGTTGGAAGGGACCCCAAGGATCATGAAGCTCCAACCTCCCTGCCACAGGCAGGGCCAAAAACTTCCCCATTTAATACTAGACCAGTTTGCCCAGGGCCCCATCCAACCTGGCCTTGAACATCTCCAGGGACAGGGGGGCATCCACAGCGTCTCTGGGCAGCCTGTTCCAGTACCTCACCACTCTCATAGTAAAGAACATAAGATTTCCTTCAACTTAAGGAAGCATTCCTGCCTTCCCTGGTGCAGCAGGGGCAGGGAGTACAGAGCTAGGAGCTGGAAGGGCACATTCAAGTTGAGCTCCATCCAGGATGGGGTCCTGCCCCTCATTCTCTGCGTGTAAAATAGATTAATCATTATCCTTCTGGCCTCCAATTGGCTCCAAGCTGCCTGAGCCCTGGCTTGCTGCTGTCCTGATTGCTGAGCAGTTGCTAAAATGCACGCAAGGGGGCTGAGGAGTCCCCAGCTGCCCTCTTCCCCATTGGAACCCATGGGATTAACAGAGCCCCCACAGATCCTATCCCACACTTACGAGGCTCTGTGCCACCAGAAGAGGGGAGAACGACTCCTCACTATGCAACTCAGGTTTTGCTCCAAAAGCTGCATGTGCGCATGAACACCGTGGCCCCATGCTAGCACAAGTTTTTTCCCTATATTCTTCCTTTCCTGCAGCAGCTAAGAGGTGGGCAGCATCCTAAAGTCAAGTGTGTGTTTCCAGCAGCACTGGGCTGCTAGGCAAGCCTTAGGTGTGGGAAGAATCCGATCCACATGGAGCAGGCTGTTGTTTGGGATGGGAAAAGCAAATTGACCTTCCACAGGCATGTTTCCTTTGCTGGAGGGCTCAGGATCTGTGCTTAGCCCTTCTCCCACCCTAAAAGCAAACCCAGGGTGGCAGGTGCCATGCTCTCAGCTTCCCTCCAGCTAGCATTTGGTGATGCCGTGGGGTCATGCTGCAGGGGAAGCCTGGGGCTGCAGGCAGAGGGTCACCCCATTGCTGTGCTGCAGCGAATGCCCTTTGCTCTGTGCCATCAATCATTTACCTGCCCTTCACCTTTGCTTCAGCCCCCGGCCGGGCGCAGGGAGGTTCAGGCTGGAGGGGTTTCAGCCCCCACGGAGCCCCTCGCCGCACCCTTCCCCACTGCACTTTGGCTCCTCTATCTGCTGCGTGCTCCTCTTTGGTGGGTCCCCGTGCAGGGCTGGGAAGGCAGCCCAGTGCCGCCAGGAGGAGGAGGAGGGGTGGGGAGAGGCCAGCTCGGAGCTCTGCCAGATGTGGGAAAGGAGAAAGCAGGGGGGACGCTGAGCTCCGTTCTCCCCCCTCCAAAGAGTGGGGACCCCCTCCCTCGGGGAGGAGGAGGAGAAGGTCGGTGGCGTTGAGGCCGAAGTGCGTCAAGGGCGCAAGGCTCGGATCGAGCATCCCCACGCTCGTTCTCCCGCGCTCGGGCAGAGGAGGATCGGGGCCCCCCGGCGCGCCCCGCTCTGCCTCCCTCCACCCCCCGCATTGTTCCCGGCCCGGCGGGCGGGAGGAGGAGCAGGGCCAAGGGCCAGCATGCGGTAGGCGCCCCGTGCTGCAAGGCAGGCAGGAAGGCAGCGCTGGGAGCGTGCCGCCGGAACCGCTGGCATGTTGGTCGTGCTGCTCGTCCGGGCTGCCTGTGTGTCCCTGCTCCTCCCGGGCGGGCAGGGCAGGGTGTACTCCGGGAGGAAGAAGCCGGCCAGCTTTTCCGTGGAGAGGTAGCCTGCCCCCCTTTTCCTTATCCCTACCCCAGCTGCACCTGGGGATGGCGGCGTGCAGTATCGTGCCCAGGTGCCCCCCATCCACTATCGTGACCCTCGCGGGCTGCCTCTCCCCACGTCTCCATCCTGCCCAGAGATGCGTCTCCACCACCCCTCCGTCCCACCACATCCTGCAGTCATCCCGTGCCCGCTGTACCCCGAGACCCCTTCCTCAGATCCGTGCTGCGGCACCGTCGGCACTCCATCTCTCTCACGTCCCCGGCCCCGGTCCCCATCGCCTCCTCATGTCCGTGGGGCTCGGCAAAGGGTGACCTCCTCCTTCGTCGCCCGCTCCCAGGCGCCACGTGGGGCCCCACATCTGCTTCTCGGCTTTCGGCAGCGGATGTTGCCCCGGCTGGATGCTGGCTCCGGGCAGCGGGCAGTGCATCCTGCGTGAGTACGGGCGCCGGGGATGGCACCGGGTGGGAGTCCCCGCGCCCTCACGTTCCCGCGCCCCGCAGCGCTCTGCTCCTTTGGCTGCGGCAGCGGCTTCTGCATTGCACCCAACCTCTGCTCGTGCCCCGATGGAGAGCGGGGCGTCACCTGCCCAGGTAGGGCCCCATCCCCTCCACGTGTCACGGAGCCGAGAGCGCACAGTTGGCTTCTGGGGTGCCCCCGGTGCCCCGCAGAGCCACTCTTTGCCTTCTAGAGCCGCTGGGGAGCTGCGGGGAGTACGGCTGCGACCTCTCCTGTAACCACGGTGGGTGCCAGGAGGTGGCCCGCGTCTGTCCCCTCGGCTTCTCCATGGTGGAGACAGACGCCGGCGTCCGCTGCAATGGTGAGCTGGGGGAAGCACGGTGTGGCCGGAGGGGGGTTCCCAGCGTTCCCCAGCCCCCAGCTCCGTCCCTTCTCACCCGCAGACATCGACGAGTGCCTGAGTGCTGCCTGCGAGGGGCTGTGTGTCAACACCGAGGGTGGCTTCGTCTGTGAGTGCGGCCCCGGCATGCAGCTCGCCGCCAACCGTCACAGCTGCCAGGGTGCGCAGGGCCAGGGGTTGAGGAGGCGGGGGTAGGGGAGGCTGGCTCAGCTGTGGCGCTGAGCCTCAGCCTCTGCCTGGCAGATACTGACGAGTGCCTGGCCACGCCGTGCCAGCACCGCTGCAAGAACAGCATGGGCAGCTACCGCTGCTCCTGCCATCCCGGCTACCACCTCCATGGGAACCAGCACACCTGCGTGGGTGAGTGCTGCATGCGGGCTTGGCAGCCCGTTGCCACGGGCTGCACTACAACAGCTCCCCATGCGCCGTCACCCCTCCCCTGTATGCCGGTACCATGACCCCTCCCCACGTGGTGGAAAGCCGACCCTGCTATGTGCCCGTGCTGTGCTCAGTGCCACGGGTGACAACATGTTCCACATCTCCCAGATGTCAACGAGTGCCGGCAGCCAGGTGAGCGCCGTGCCTGCCAGCATGCCTGCCACAACACACCGGGCAGCTTCCTCTGCTCCTGCCGGCCTGGCTACCGGCTCAGCAGGGACAGGGTGTCCTGTGAAGGTAACCGCCTGTTTCTCCACGTGGGAACCCCCAAACTCTCCGTGCTGATACCTTTCCCCTTTCCTCCCAGGCTTCCCCAAGGCCATCCTGGCACCCTCGCCCATCCTGCAGTCCCTGCAGCACCCCCCCACGCACATCCTACTCCCTCCCGGAGGTGGGGGACCCCTCCTGCTCCCGTCTCCTCACCTCCCTGCTGCGGCACTAGGCACATCCATTCCTCCCTCCCCTCACGATGCCATCAAGCCGCCCCCTGGGACTCCCACATCAGCTCTTCACTGCTGGCATCGTGGGGCTCCCCAGGAGCCGGGCGCTCGCTGGACAGAGCCAGGATGCCAGAGCTGCAGCTGCCAGGTGAGCGGTCCACACATCCCCATATCCCCACATCCCCATGCTGTGCCTGAGCTGTGCCCACCCCAGCAGGGAGGCCAAGTGCTGTGCGAGGCCATCACCTGCCTCATACCGTGCTCCCACCCTCTGCCCGCCCCAGCTGGGGGCTGCTGTCCCAGCTGCACAGGTGAGCCCTGGCCCCCCCATTCCTGTGTCCCCCTGCGGCCTGCTCTGACTGCCGGCTTGCAGGCTGCCTGAACAATGGGGTGGCCCACACTGAGGGAGAAGTCTTCACTCCGTCAGATGGAAACTGCACCATCTGCATGTGCCTGGTGAGTACTGTGCAGTGGGACAGGGCTGGGGGCAGTCCTCCAGTCCTGTCTTGAATGCTCATGACATTGATGGGACACACTGGAAATATGAAATCCAAATGATGCACTGCCATGTGCCAGGGCTGATGTCCATTGCTCATCCCATGACTGCCCCACGTTCCTCTCTGCAGGCTGGCAATATCTCCTGCATCTCCCCCGAGTGCCCCCCAGGCTCCTGCCCCAGCGCCTCACCCCCCAACTGCTGCTCCTGCCAGCCAGGTGGGGTCCTACCGGAGGAGATCGAGTGGCTGCGGGTGGCTGTGCCACACGCATGGGGTCCTGGGGTGGCTCAGCTCCCCATCTCAGCCCTCATTGCCTCCCTCCTGCCCAGCAAAATGTAGCTTCCATGGCCGGATCTACGCGCATGGAGCCCGCTTCAGCTTGGATGGGGACGAGTGCACTACCTGTGTCTGCCGGGTGGGTCCAGGGCACTTCTTGTGGTCCCATGAGTGGCACAGAGCTTCTGGGTGATGCTCCCTTCTCCCCACAGAACGGAGAGGTGGAGTGCTCTTTTGCCCCATGTCCAGTGCTGGACTGTCCCCAGCACCAGCAGCAGCTGCATCCCGGGCAGTGCTGCTTCAGCTGCAAGGACCCCCCGCACCCCTCGGGTGAGCTGGGGTGTGGCACCAGGTGGGAGAAAGAGGATTGGGGATGCATTGCCACAGGGTTCAGGTGGTGTTTGTGTACCCGCATGTGGCAGAGAGTGACAGGATGAGGTGCCCTCTCCCCAGCCATGTCCATGTTCCCACCAGGCTGCTTTGTGGATGACAATGGGGTAGAGTTTCCCATTGGACAGATTTGGTCTCCAGGTGATCCCTGTGAGTTATGCATCTGCCAGGTGAATGACAATCTACTCTGTTTCACTTCTCCTACCTGTCCCCATCTCTGTCTCCGTCCCCATCTCATCCATGTCCCCATCCCCTGTCCTCATGCCTTGCCTTGCATCTCTGGGATTGACTCAGGGAAGGATGGGGAGTTTCAAAGCAAGGTCTCTCTCCAGCTGCCTCCTGCCTTGGCCACGCTTCAGCCTCTGCTCTTCTGCCATCCCCAGCTCCACAGGCTTTTCCACCCCTCCATACTGTGTTTAAGCTCCCCCACTTTGGGTTCAACTTGTATGGTTTCAAGGTCCACGTCACTTGTTCCCCCTCGCAGGCTGATGGCTCAGTGAGCTGCAAGCGGACAGATTGTGTGGAGACATGCCCCTACCCCATCCACATCCCGGGGCAGTGCTGCCCTGACTGCTCAGGAGGTGATGAGGACAGCAGGGGACAGGGTGACAACACAGGACTCCAGGCACTGCAACCCCACTCTCAACCCATAGGATGCACCTACATGGGGCGGATCTTCTACAACAACGAGACCTTCCCATCACTCCTGGACCCCTGCCTCAGCTGCATCTGCCTGGTGATACATGTAGACTTTGGGGTGGGGGCATTTGGGCACCCCCGATCCACTAATGCCCAGCCCTCACCTCTCCCCAGCTGGGCTCGGTGGCCTGCTCGCCCGTGGAATGCGCCATCTTCTGCACCTACCCCTTCCACCCCGAGCGCGAGTGCTGCCCTGTCTGTAAAGG
>JAOWBP010050109.1:3751-19785 GCA_028571105.1 Tragopan temminckii
ACTTGGCTGGTACAGATCCAGGGTGGTTTAACCCAGTGCAGGCTATGGATGCTCTGGAAGGTCCCACCAGCACAGCCTGGGGTCTGACACCAGCAGGTGACCAGAATGGTTCTCCAGGAGACACCTGGATAAATGCAGGGGGGTAACCTCAGCTGCTCAACTTGCTGAAACTGGGGCTGCAGCCAAAACACTGCCTTCATCAGGAAGGCCATCAGCTTCCTCGCCCAGGCACAGTGCAGGGGAGCCTCTGAGTGCTGGCTTCTGAGAGCTGTTCACCATCACGTGGAGGTGAATCTGGCCATGCAGCCCTTTCCCTGAATGCTCAGAACACGCTCCGTTCCAGCTTTCCACCTCCAGCCACACACAGTGGCGCACACACACACCAAAACAAATCACATGCAGGACGAAAAGCACCACCCCTGGGAAATCTGCATGCAAGGAAGGCTGAGAGCCTCCCCCCAAAACTGATACAGCACAAGGTTATTCAAATCCCTCTCCTGCCGAGACAGTCTCTTTCAATTTGCTCAGTGGAAGCATTTCACGCCTCACCTGCAGACTGCTTCCTGAAAGAGCAGGAACCATGGAAAAGTTTGAGCACAGCAGAAAGCCAGACCTGGAGCATGCCTCTTGTTTTCTGCTTCTCCCCCACTGAGCTGTGCAAGGAGCTGCCCATTAGCGGACGAGCAGCAGAGAGCGGCCCCAAACTGAAGGAACAATGAGGGCCCTTTCTGCAAAGCAGTCGTGCTTTTTCTTCTTTTTACAGCACAATTGGAGGCTAAACTCACACTGAAATAACAGTGCTGGGGATGAGTCAGTCTTTGCTTGTTGTCAGCTGGAATGAGGCTGAAATTGCATCGCTTATCAGCCCTGAGCCAGCAGGGATGTGGCTGCAGGACCTGTGAGCCGTGCTGGGGTTTGCTGAGCCCAGAACGGGGGCATTCCCACTGCCCCAGCCATTGGCTTCATTCCTCCAGCATTGCTTCAAAACCTAAAACCAAGTTAAGCCACTGCTTGCAGAGACAGCAACTGCCTCTTGCAGCTGCCTATGGAGGAGAAAGCTTGTTGGGGGTTCAAAGGCAATTTTAGCACCAAATTGTGACAAGTTCTTAATGTTTTCAAGCTGAGTCCTGCAGGTCAATGGATGTAGACTCACTGATCATAATCCTCTGAATAATCACGCCCAGCTCTTGGCTGGCTGCCTGCCTGACTCCGACCCTGCTTTAAAGTCAAGACCACATCTTACAGCTGCGTTTTTTAGGTGGAAAATACTCCCTTACCCCAAAGCTGCAGAGCAGTGAGAGCAGAAGGAGGCACAAGAGCAGAGGGGGTGAATGTTCAAGGAGAGTCCTTCGGGGGAGAGATCATAGAATCATAGAATCGTTAAGGTTGGAGAAGACCTCTCAGATCACCGAGTCCAACTCCAACCCATCCCTACCATGCTCACATCCCTCAGTGCCACATCTCTGTGGTTCTTCAGTACCTCCAGGGACGGTGACCCCACTACTTCCCTGGGCAGCCTGTGCCACTTCCTCACCACTCTTTTGGAGAATAAATGTTTCCTAACGCTCAGCCTGACCCTCCCCTGGCACAACTCGAGGCCATCACTTCTTGCCCCTTCCCATCTCCACGCAGCCCTTTGCCTGCAGGAGAGGTGCACGTGCCCCCGTGCCACATTCAGCCCCAACAGGCCATGACTCGCCAGCACTTTCCTTCTGTAATTTGGAATGCATCAAGCTGTGTAATGCCAGCTCAGGCTCAGTGACTCACATCGGAGCGGGTATGTGAGAGATCACCTCTTCCCCAAATACATATAATTTTGGCTGACAGCTGTAATGGGCATTGGAGGCCTGCTCTGCGTGTGAGATGCAGCCAGAGATCACTGCAGCCCCAGTGAGGAGCAGCTCTCTGCCTGGAATGCAAAGGGAGCAGTTGGCATGGCGGTCCGTGCTTCAGGGAGCACGAACCAGGCACAGTGAATCTGATGGAGGAGCCGTAGGTTTGTTTGATGATTTAATCGATACGATAATTATATTAATTCAGTGGTTTGATACAAAGCCACTTCCTTTCTATTTGATTTATCTGAGAGAACTTCATTTCAGAATTTTCATAGCTCTGATGGTCAAATACGTAAGATAGAAAATATGTTGATCCAGGGCTGGGCCACAGGACCAACACACCAAGAGAGAACATAGCAGAGATGCACCCACATCCTTTGGTTCCACCCGGTGATAGAAAGGGGCTGGCATCAGGCATAGAGTTGTTTCCATTTACAGGGGAAGGAGTATTGAAGTGCCTTCCTCCGGGAGGTATATTTTTGAGCTGTGAGTTGCTTTAACCTTGTTTCCTTAGGAAACCACAGCCAGAGAAGCCAATTAGCAGCACCACCGCCCTTGCCCAAAGGCGCGATCACATGATGAGCACCATCCTCATTAGCAACAGCTCAGAGTGAGCCACTGCAAGAGGCTGATGTGGTGGTGGGAGCTGGGTTGTGCTGGACTGCAGGGTTCCCTGCCCAGGCAGTGCCAGAGGAGATGTGCTGTGGGCAGCCCCACGCCATCCTCCTGCCAGCAGTCCCACGGTGTCCCTGTCTGTCCCTCTGCAAGTAGCACCATCCCTCCTGCAAGGAAGAAAAGATTCCAGGTTAAAAAGGTCTGGACAGCAGCTCCCGCTCCCACCCCGATCAATGAAGCTTGCTAATTAAAAGCAGTTGACCTGAGCAAAGAGCGGCTCAGAGGAGATTAGCCTGAGGGAGACGAGATTTAAGAATTAAATTACTTGACTGCTCTGTTCCACATTATCCCATAACCCCGGCTCTCCCTCCTCCCACCTGCAGGTAACACACACACGTCTGACTTCCAGGTGGCAGCCCAAACACAGCCAGCTGGCACCTCCTTTCTCCAGCATGAACGTAGAATCACAGAATCATTAACACTGGAAAAGACCACTAAGATCCCCAAGTCCAACCGTAACCCGTTCCCACCATGCCCATGAACCATGTCCCTCAGTGCCACATCTCCATGTTCTTTGCCATGCCAACAAGCACGCACAAAACCCCATCCAGCACTCAGCAGACGGGCCCTCACTGATGTGTCTCCCCAGGCCCGGCACTACAGCACCCGATTAGCAAAAAGCAAACAGAGGGCTGTGCTCTTTGGAGACCTCTCACATCTTGTTTGCTGAGCAGCTCTGCTCACGTCAGCAGGAGCTGCAGAGCCTCTGGAAGCCCTGCTAATAGGAGGGATGTAATGATGCCTTGCTTCAGGAGAGCTGCCTGCAAACTTTGGGGTTTTTCCATATGAGAAGAAATCGTGGTGGGGATGTGAAACAGTGTCTCCTTCAAGCATAGAGATTTGAAGGCCTCCATCATCAAATGAACGCACAGGAATTTGCCCAGGACATGTGCCATGTGCACAGAATAGTCTTGGGAGAAAAGAGCAGTTGCCTCACAGAACACTAGGGAGTTGGTGGCTGTTCCCCATATAGTCTTGGCACTCATTTTCTCCTAAAAATCACTGTGTTGGAGTTGAGGGGGATAAGAGCAAGGAAAGAAGCCACAGCAATCTGCTTTGTATAACTTATCTATCCGCCGCCCTGTTCTCGCCTGCATCCCATTTCTCCAACCTTCAGAGCCAACTCAGCCTCCTTTCTATGGTTAGACTCTCTGCTTCTCACTGCCTGCACCGACCTGCTGACTGTTTTCCAACCAGCAGGACTTGAACATGCCCAAAACTGCACTGAACATGAGAGAAAAGCAGTTTGTATTTCAACACCCGAACCAAAGTCACGTCCTGTGCCTTCCTCTGGTCCCCTGCGATGAACTGTTTGTAGGGTGACAGAAGGCTGCATCCAGCAAGAGGAGCTGCTCAGGAATTAGGACTCTAAGACACGACTACCAGGAATAAAAAAGAAGGAAAAAAAAGACACCTACTTGCAAATGTCAACCAAAGAAAAAATAATTCAGGATGAGGAATGTAGGCGCAGCCGAGCTGCATCTCAGCAGGTCAGTAATCCATATCCCTCTTCAGAGGAGAGTGGTGTAGCAGCTGATACGTAGCAGCGCAATAGCAGGGGTGCATTGCAGAGGTGCCCAAGATGCTGAGAGGCCATACAGCTTGCAAGGCACAGCTGGCCTATGGGGACATCGTGTCTTACCCATTTATGTGGCTTAAGCTGCATAAGTAAAGGTGTCTGAGATGCTATCATATACTGCTGTCAGAGTGTGAGCCCTAATTCCCCTGCTGCCATCCCCTTGTCGCCCCACCGCTTTCATTACCGGGAGGGAGCCGATCGCAAAACCAACCGCATTTTCTTCTGAAGGGAAGAAATTTCATCAGAAATGCAGAAAAACATCCTCATCTGACTTGTGAAGAGATTGCTTTAGAGGAAGCTCTTCTCACCGGTGACCCCTCCCTCCTGCCCAAAGGCAAGAGAAGCACGGGAAGACGTGAAGAGAAGCAGTGCTGGGTAGTCCATCAGAGCAGGGTGCTGAGCCATCCCTTCCAGCTACCTGGCTGAAATTCAAATGTGGGATTAGCGTCTCTGGCACATTCTTAATAGGAGGCAAAGGAGAAGAAATGTAATGCTTCCTTCCGGCCTTTCAGATCTATGAACCTCTCCCAGGTAGCAGACGGTCTGGTCCATCAAAAGGAGACTAGAATCAGAAATGAGACCCATTTGTCAGATAAAACTTGCAGGTGGGAAGCACCAGGCTGAATTCCTATCAGGCAGGGATGCTGCAGAACGCCGTAGCAGCTGGGAGCCCCAGTTGGGTGAAGGTCAGGGCTGCTTGGCATTCAGCACAGTCACGGGCCTCTCAGACAACCAAAAAGAGCAAAGGACGAGTGCTTGCCCTTGGCAGGCTCACTCCCCTCCAGCTGTGCATGATGGGCTTTGAAGGCTGGGAGCTCAGGGGGCTGGCTTTGGAGAAACAGGGGGGGGGGAAATGGAGATAGGGCAGAAAAAAAAGCCATTCTTTAAAAAACAGAAAGTGTTTTCGTTCATCTTCTCTTTGGTCACCAAGGCAGCGCCAGCTGTGCCTCACGTTCTGGGACTGAAAGGAAAACTCCAGCTGGAGCTCCTGAGAATTGGAGGCACTTTCGTGCCTCCTTTACTCTGAATTACGGCTTACATAAAAATGAGGGTGGCAGGCCCTGAAGGTGCCCTTTAGCCATAAAATGGGAAAAGCGCTGCAAAAGACAGACCTTGATGGAACACAATCCAAACAGGGACGCACTGAGCATCCCGTGGGATTGGGGACAGCTGTGCTGAAGTCATCCCAACAACTCCGGGCACTGCGGGCACTGCCTTCAGCCCAGAGCCATCCAACTGGAGTGAGCTAAGGGGCTGGTGCCACTCTCAGATTTGGATAAATCCCATCTCAACCATCAGATCCCTGTCAGAGAGGGTCTCTTCCACCTCCCGCCTTGGACACGTACATGGACCAGCAGCTAGGAGCCCCTGACCACAGCCAACCCCAGCACCCAAGGAGCTGCCATCTGCACTGCAGCCTTTCTACCGATTTGTTAAGTTTGTGCCCTGATTGCATGCCTCAGGCAGACGACAGTTGCTTTGTGTGGGACTTGGAGGGGGGAAATTTTACAGCTTGGCTGCTGCCAACGCACAGATGTTACTGGCTGGGTCACGGCAAGGTGCTAAAGGCCTTCAGAACAGTTGCAAAGCATTAATTACGTTCCCGCAGCTGTTCTTTAACCCTCGCACCCTCCTTTCTTCCAGGGGCTGCCAGAATAACAACTGTGAACGGGAAATCAAAGCAGGAGGCTGTGAAGGGAAGCAAAGCGGAGACGCTAAAGGTTACGAGAAACGGCGCTCCGAAAATAGGCCTTTTTTTAAAGCTGTTTGTCCCTGCCATTTTCTCAAACGCCTCTTCCTCCTCTCCCACTTGGTGCTGTGCTCCATTCCAACAGCACCAAGGAGCAAGGAAATGCGCACGCAAACCCAAAGCATCCCAAGGGAGGTTGGCCCATGGGCTTGGATGTGCTTGGGTTCCCAAGGCCAAAGGGAATGAATGAACGGTCAGCAGCCCATGGGTTGCTCACCCCTCCACCCACCACAAACTCAGGCACCCATGGGCACGGCACGGGTGGGATGCAATGGTGACGCAGCAATTAGCCGCATCCCCAACATCAGTCACCAAAGGAGCTTCTCTATCCCCCTTCTCCCTCCTCCTTCTCCTTGCTCGCAGTCAAATGGAGCAGAACTCCTTTCAAGACTTGCAGATGTTGTGCTTCTGAATCATCTGGTCGCACGGCTTGCGCTGGTGAGAGGAAACATGATTGCTTCTGGAACCCTTTGTGCTGCAGCTCCCTGCACAATGAGCTCCCGCGCACTTTCAGGCTAAATAACTTTTTATGTTAGAAATGAAGTCAGGGGAAGGAAAAAAAAAATACAGCCACAACAACGGCAAGCAAACAAGCAGTGACTGAAGCGACGTGAGAGCGTGCAGAAAAAGCAACTGTCGTGCCTGCTCATCTTCCCTACTGCAGCATCTTCCAGCACCTTCTAGGTTTACAGAGGCAGAAAAGCAGAAGATGACAAGCTCTGCCTGACATCTCCTGGGCTTCTTCAGCTGGAGATGGCAACAACTCAGCACTGTCTCAGCCCTGAACTTCTGTGTAATGGGCTCAGACAGCTGCCCATCCCCTCGTCTGCTGCTGGCACCCATTTCAGCTCCACCACAATCTTTGGAGCTATGGTAACTGTACAAGTCTAATGTACAGACCACAGAAAGAGATCTGTGATGGTGTTACACACCCCGAGCTCCAGGGCCATGGAACACTATCCCAGCCCACCCCTCTTCTCAAGCTTCACACCACACAGACACCAGCATCCCACCAGGACAGACCCACAGTCAGACAACACCAGGAAGAAGGCCTTCCTGCAACAGACTTTGCATTAGGCACCTCTGGAAACTCCCATAATATCATATAATATCCCATAATATCCCTTCAATATCATGGAAGGAGACAACATTTCCATATGCCTCATAGAGTTCTTCAGCCACGCTCAGTCACGTAGCCAAAGCCAGGGATTTCAGAGCAATGCTCAGCCAAGACTTTTGTTTTCAGCGGAATAATTTAACACCTCGCTCTACAGAGCACTTTAGCCTCCAGATATCCAAACGGTTCAGAAAGACAGGGTCGGCTCTTCCAGCAAAATAAAAAACACAAATCAGCAGCACAACTCGCATCACCTCTGATCCAGGAGCAGCAGCTCCTACCTGCCCACACCCACTGTCCCAGCACGGGCGGCTCCTGCAGCAGCTCTCCTCTGATCTCTCTGCTTCTTCTTCCTAGCACTTTTTTTTTTTTTTTTTCTTTATCATTTTCTGCCTCCCAGTTGAAGTTACTTAAATTTCACAGAGGGGCTGACATGTTCTGATGAAGACGATCCCATCAGTGTTATTGTCTGGCTGCCAGCTCCTGGGAAACAGGCGAGGCATGAGGGTGGTTGCTGTTTTTAACCAGAGGCCACGTCTGACTCGAGCGTTCGGGGAACTAATGAGCACCGTGCAGTGGGAGGGAGGGCTGGGAAAAGCAAACACAAAGCTTTATTTTTATATTTCATTCTTTCTCTAAGAAAAATAAGCTAGGGACTTGAAGGAGAGTGAGGGGAGTCAGGGGTGGTTTAAATGCAGGGTGACAGGCTTGGGGCTGGAGCAGCCTGCTGGGCATCCTGGATTGCCCTGGGTCTCCAGGGTTGAGATGGCATGGACTTGCTATTAGAAAGGAGACAGACAGCTTAGCAGGGTCTGTTGTGATAAGACAAGGGGAAATGGGTTCAAACTAAAGGAGAGGAGATTTAGACTGGATAGAAGGAAGGAGTTTTGTAACAATAAGGGCAGTGTGGCACAGGCTGCCCAGAGAGGTGGTGGTGCCCCATCCCTGCAGACAGCCAAGGTCAGGCTGGATGGGCTCTGAGCACTGATGGAGCTGTGGGTGTCCCCGCTCAGTGCAAGGAGTGGGAGAAGATGGCCTTTAAGGGTCCCTTCCTACTCAATTCTATGGTTCTACACCTCTGCACACACGGAGAGGGGCTGTGCAATGGGGTTCCTGCTCCCCAGGCTCCCCACAGCCCTGGGAGTGCATTGCCAGTCACATCTAGAAAAGATGGACAGGATGAGCACAGCTGATGCTAATCCCCTTGAAGCAGCAGAGAAAAGGTTAAAAAAGGAGATTTATAGGCATATATCTTTGCCAGAACTACCAGGTGATCATGTGTACACATTTCTCTACTCTAAGACCTAATTTTCCACCATTTCCCTTGATTTGCTGTTCCTTTTCTCCCATTTCCTTGATTTAGGGCCCAATTATTTCTTGTCCTCTTGCCAGTGAAACAAAATATTTCATAAGCACTCCTGCTGCCTCTTCCCACTCCCTTCCTCCTCTGGATGCAGGTCTCAGTGCCTGACTCATGCCTCATGTTCTGCAAAATTTAGAGTATTTTAGTGAACACCTAACGATAATTTTACCATTTTTCACAGTGATGCAAATGGGCTTTGGCACCGACCAGCTCAGAGCTGGAATCCAAGCAAGCCCGTGTCCGCCTGCAGCTCTGGCAGGGCTCTGCAAAGCAGTCCTTGGGGATCATCACCTGGGAACAATTACCTCCAGGTGAAGCCATTTGCATCCCTTGCTGCAGGCTGGCTTGTTGATGTCACTGCTGGTACAGGGAGAAGGCAGACAGGTAAACTCCACAGCTCCCCCAGCTCCTGAGCAGTATGCAGGTCCAAGCAGGACTGCCACCCCAACACAAGTAGGCCCGGGGTATGGTCCTCGTCCATAAGGATATGGAGAAGAAATTCTGCCCTCATTAAAAAGAGTCATAGAGAATAAGGAAAGGACAATGCCTGTCCCTAGTGGGCCCTCAGTCTACTCTTCCAGGTACAGTCAGATCTGCCAAGTGGTCCAACACTGGCCCACCCCACACCAGAGGACAGACTGATGGATGCCCGTACACTGAGCATAAGCCCTTGGGAACAGCTCCAGGCAAACGCTCTCTTCTCCCCTTGGAGCAATGGTTTTACAACAGCTTTCCATCCTTCCTCCTCCCCCTGCCTAGGCCTGCACAATCACGGCATATAGCATTTCTATAGCATCCTCCTACCAGTCCCCATAATCATTTCCAAACCTGTCACAATACAGCACAACCATGAAAAAGACAGTTAAAATGCTATTTCAAAACCAGCAACCTTTCTCAGGGAGATATATTTGTGAAGTTTTGTGAGCTTGGGGAACGACTGCACAGATCAGAGGTTCCCCAGCCTGTGAGCGGGGAGAAAAAGCTGTTTTCCCTGAACCTAGCAGAGCTCAAAGCTGGATCTGCTCTATCCTGAACTCACGCCTCATGCCCCAGCTTCAGTCTCTCTCGCAGCCAGCGTCTTTTATGCACGCATATCCAGTGAGGGCATCTCCAGGGAATGGGCTGCCCAGGGAGGTGGTGGGATCACCGCCCCTGGAAGTGTTACAGAACTGTGGAGATGTGGCACTGAAGGACGTGGGCACGGTGGTGTGGGTTGGGTTGGACTTGGGGATCTTAGTGGCCTTTCCAACCTCAGTGATTCTGTGATCCTATGAAAGATGCTGAGTATTTGGAGAAGAGGATATAGGGGTGGAATGGGAAGAGGCTCTCCGTGGCAAATGCTCCTCGTTATTTCAAGTTATGTCTGCTTTTCATCCAAACAGAAAATTGTCACAGCATGGGATGGTTTCCAAAAGAGATGTTGGAAACTTGACTCCATGTTTCACCGCCACTGATGGGGTCAAGAGAGATGGACATGCTAAGAGACACACAGCCTGGCAGTAACCAGACCTTGAAACATTATAATGGGAAGCCTGGAAAGACTAAAACAAAATTCTCACTCTCCATTGCAGACTCTAGCCTAAGCACCCAGCAAGCTGCTGACAGCTCGTTCACACCTTGCACATAGCCTGGAAGAGGAGTTAAGCTGGACGGTGCTGTTTAGCCACGCTACATTTCTTGCTGCTCAGTTATGGGATTGGGTAACCTCTCCAAATAGCTTTGCAAAATATTTGATCACTAAATGCCATGAGAGAGAGATTGCTTGCTCTGTTTACACAAAAAAGGACTGATGTCCCTTTCCAAAACATGGTATGATCAGCTCTGCCAACTGTGTTGGCCTGGCATCCACTAGATTAATGTCACTTTTAATTTCTCATGTGACTGGCTAGCTGGAAGCATCCCTTGCAGGTGGTGCTGGCTCACCCTAAGCACCCTGCTCTCTGCAGGGCCAGTCTTGTGCAGCAGACCAGCTTTCCTTCAAGGTGCTGTCAGCCTGGCACAGACTGGACAGTCCTGGAGGGCTAGCATGTGACAGTTCGTGTTCCCTGCAAGTACCAGCACAGGACTCTGCAGCCCTGGAGTACTGGAAATGGCAAAAGCTGGCAATCAGGGCAGTTTTATACCAGATGCAGGTATTCCAGGTTGTAAAGTGTACAGAAAGGCAAACATACTTTTTCCCTCGTCCTTCCCCAGAGGAAAGGAGATAAATGTGCAGTCAGGTGTTCACAGCCCAGGGCAAGGCAAGTGCAATGTCCTAAGTGACAGCTAACAGAAGTAGGGAGAACAGAGTGCACGGCTCACAGACAGCACACCTGGCCTGCCCAGTGCTGAAACAGAGCCAACGTGCCCAAACCACCCCTGGCAAGCCCACTGCAGGTCCTTTACAGCCTCTCCCAGCAGGCTCTGGGCTGAGATGCTCATTAGAGCCCTGACCCTGAGCAAATGACGACTCGTGGGATAACAAGACTACTGCAGGAAAGCTGTGCAAGGGCTCTGCGTGGTTATTCTGCTACTGAAAGAAACCTCCCCCGTCTGATTTGATCATTACATGAGCCCAGCAAGGAACTGTGTTTGGTCCTTGGAGAGCTCACTAAGTTAGTATTTCGGTAGGAAATGGGTGTCTGTGCACCAGAATCTAAATATAGCTTTGAAAAATAAAACCAAGCTCCACTCCATCTGATCAAGAGAGAAGTCTTCAGAGGGTAAACCAAGACAGGAGTCCTTGTGCAGATTTATGAGGCGTCTGAATAACAACTTGGAGAGGTCTGAACCAAATCCATCCCTCGAGTGGTAGTGCAACTACATAACCCCAAAGTCCAGCTATAACTTCTTTTGCTGCCTGCCAAAATTCATGAAGAGGATAGGAAAGGTCCCTTAATGAACTTCACCAGTGACTCAGATGACCGGACACAGCACACTGTATGCAAGTTCGCAGAAGATACAAGTTGGGGAGGAACAGCCAGCAGAGCAGATGGTTGTACTGCCCTTTGCAGGGACCTCAGCAGGCCGGAGGGATGGGCAGATGGGAATCTCATGAAGAGAAAGCCCTGAATGTGGGCAAGCACAACTGCATGCACAGGGAAGAGGGAGCAAAGACAAGGGAACCAGACCCATCTCAGCAGTCCAAATTAAATACAAGAAATTTTGTTTAACTCCTTGAACACTTGATGCCAGAGGATCACCCATGCTTGGAGGTACTCAAAGTCTCTCTCCCTGAGGACAACCCAATGCTGTTGTGGTCCCAGGCAGCCCGCTCCATCCAACCCAACTGTGAGCAGGAAGATCAGAAAAGATGAGCTCTCTCCAACCCCAGCTGTTCTGCAATTGGACACAGGACTCCTGGTACTCTTTTTATAAGGCAGGTAATGTGTTGAGAGCCACAGCACATCTTCTGTCCCTTGTCCCCCCCTCGCTGATTTCTAGCAAAGAGCTAGATTCCAAGAGCTCTGGCACTTTTCCCAAAAGAAGCTGTTAAAAAATACTTACAGGCTTCAAACCTTGGGAAAGAAGATGTTAGCCAGATCAGTTTTTCCATTCGTCTACAGGATGGGATGAGATCATAAGAGCAGGGACAACAGAAATCCTACAACACGCAGCCCTTCAAATGCTAGAACATTTCTGCAAGACTGAGGAAAAAAAAAAAATAAAGAAACAACATGAGAGAGAGAGAGAGATGAAACTTGGTTTACTGGACCCTCCTAATGGAGCTCTAGTGCCTAGGATCAAAGATTAGTTGATTAAAATCCAATTTCAAAGCTTATTAACTTTTGAATGAGAAATGCTGCTATGTGAGCTAACTCGGGCAGGCTATTTCTGGCTTGGTAGAAGTGGCTGGTGGGGAAAAACAGCTCTTTGCTTAGATCTGGACAAGGCAGGAGAACTCAAGATGGCCTTTAAGGTCTCTTCCAACTCCAACAATTCTATGATCCCATCCCCTCATGAGCTGTCCCCCAGTACTCCCAGCAGAGCCCCCCAGCCCTTTAGCATCCAACCCCAAATAGCTGCTGGACCATTCACTGACACAGCAAAGCCATCCGTCCCTGGTTCAACTAGGTTTTTTGTTTGTTTGTTTGTTTCCTGTAGGTATGAAAAAACAGGGTTTTACCACTTGTAGGGCTGAAAGAGGCAGGAGCTGCACTGACTTCTGGAGGATGAACACTCAGGGGTTCTGTTGGCTGTTGCTGGTCCAGAGCATCCTCCCTGCACACTGATGGGATCAATTTCATAAAATTTCTGCTGATGAGGCCCAGTCCTCAGACTTCTTTACTGTGAGGTGGCACAGCAGTGGAACAGGTTGCCCAGAAAGGTGATGGAGTCTTCTTCTCTGGTGACATTCAAGCCCCAACCGGGCGCTTTCCTGCGTGACCTACTGTAGGGAACTGCTTTAACAGCAGGGTTGGTCTGGGAGATCTCGAGAGGTCCTTTCCAACCCCATGATTCTATGGTTCAGAAGAGGAAATTGGTTATTCCCACACACAGCACTGTAATGGCTGAGCAAGGACTCAAGGGCTGCATCCCACAGCGCATGGTGTCTCTGGGGAAGGGAGCACCTTGGGCAGCACAACCCAAGATCCAGCTCCAGCTCCACCAAACAGACAGGTGAGAGCAGCTGCCCTCTCTGTATAACAACAGAGAGAAAAGGCTAGAGCACAGGCCAAGAGAAAGCATAAAACACGTGCCATAGCCCCATACGTTAACACCAAACGCTCAAGTCCTTAATTTGTTTCATCCTGTAGTCACCAGAATGTAAACACTGCTCCCAGTCTTACTTCTGCATTTATTCTTATGGCTGCTGGTACTGTAATCATTGTGCTAGCAATGCTTTAGTTGCTATTACAAATACACAAACGCACATGCCCATACAAAATCCATGTGCAGGCACGCACACACACACGCTCACTCCCCTCCCTCTTGAGAAATGGGCCCGTTCCGCTTTCTTCTGCTACTGATAAAATATTGATTAGGGAATTTGAAAATTTGAAATGATTTAGGAGTCCCTGGATGGGAAACGTAATGTACTGTGCCGGTCGCATTATGAGCCATCCATCACCTGTCAGCAAGCAGCAAGAAAGTGACAGAATCAATACAAACGTGTCTGAAGATGGGTTTAACTCATTTCCCTTCCCCCTCGGGTAATGACTGGAGCATCCCAGCCCGAGGACAAGGGAGGTTTGGGAAGCAGCACGAGGCCAACCTCCACCCACCTGGAGTGCAGAGAGGTCTGTCCCTAAAGCCTGCCGCTGCTGGTAAACATTGCCAGCTCCTGTCTCTCTCAGCACACAGACGCTGTGCCCTGTGACATCCTCCCAGACTCACACAGCATCATTCCGCTGCAGGAGGGAGCAGGCTGGGCAGTGCCAAGGTATGAAGCCCTGCCTTGCTTCCCCAACCCATTGCTGCTCATCGCCTCCCTATGGGCATCTCAGCATCACCATCCCTCCTGCACAGCTCACCTCCAGGCAGCACTCAGATCATTACACCATACAGCTTGCTCCCTAAGTGTCTGCTGTTCTTTCTAGGTTCAAGAACCTTTTAAAATAAAGCAGGAAGCGAGAAAAAATATATATAATCCATCTGTAGGGTGATATATTGTGCTCCTATACTTTGCAGATGGATTCAATTGGCCTGTGATCCTATTTTGCAGATTCTCTCAGAGCACTATAATTCATCCTGCAGGATATTTCAAATAAGACCGGACAGAGAACGGGAGGAATGATAGAAGCAGAGCACCCTGCCATGCAGTATGGTGACCAGGCAGGCTATTGCTCATGCATTATTAGAGCTAATTATTCAGAGGGCACACCGCAGGAGGTGATAAAGGCACAAGGGCAACTCAAACGAGCCCCACGGAGCAGCCTGAGCTCACAGAGCCTGCTCCCAAAAACAGTTCCCAGCTCTGGCCTGCTCACCATGGGCAAGCATGAGCACTGGCCACGTAGCATGCATGGGCAGCCTGATCTGGTGCCTGATTTAGTGGTTGGTAACCAGTCTGGAGCAGGGAATTGGAGCTGGCTGGTCTTTGAGGTCCCTTCCAAGGCAGCCATTCTGTGATGCTATGATTCTTTCTGTAAGGGTGAAGCTTCAGTCTTCAGCCAGTGCCAAAGCACCAAATTTGCATTAGGTTTAGCTGTCCTAATGCGAGCAGTGGGAGCCAGAAGAGTGCAAGAGCCTGGCCCCATCATTGCTGCTGGTGGTAAAGCTTCTTACAGAAAAAGAAATCTCATTTATTTTGCCTTTAGTTCCATTATTTAATAGACTGCAAAACCCTTAACACGAGAGTGAGTTACTGCATCCCTGCAATTCACTCCGGATACGTCCCTTCTACCTTACCATCCCTAATAGACTCTATAAATGGCTTCCAAATCCAGCAGAAGTGGTCTATTTGCTGCCTAGTATACCATGTAATCTTTTGCAGAGGTGGTATTGATCTTGTTAAACCTGCAGCCATTGAGTCCTCAAATACGTCTCAGCATTTGCTTTCTATAGCAGAGCCCCTCTTCTGGCCACATAGCAAGGCTCATGCGAGAGCAGCAGCCTACCTTGACCTGCAGACACAATGGTCGCTGGGTTTCTGAGAACAATTTAATTGTCAGTAGAGCCATGGCTGCAAGGGATGCAGTCAGAAGCAATACCCAGTCTTGGGAAGAAATGTCTGAGTCATTTTCATTTTAACTGTCAAGGATAGAAATTAAGGACTAATTCAGGCCATAACAGATGCTGAACGCTGAGTCCAGGAGCAGTTTTGCTCGTGGCTAATGGACTTTCATAGTAAGGCTGGCTCATAGCTCACAGCTCCAGGATGCTCACAAGATTCACCTTGCTGTGGCCTTGCCAAACTTTCCTCACATACTGACAAAAGGAGAAAGTTGTGCTGTTATTTGCACAGTCTCTCCAAACAGCTCTAGCTGAGGTATCTTAGAATCACTGGACTATTGGAAAAGACCTCTCAGATCACCAGGTCCAACCCTAACCCATCTCCACCACTGACCACATCCCTCAGTGCCACATCTCCATAGTTCTTCAACACCTCCATGGATGGTGACCCCTCCACCTTCCTGGGCAGCGTGTGCCAAAACTTGTAACCATCCATCCCAGCATTACTTGCTCCTCAGCAGGACAGGAGATGAAGGGACAGCCCAGGATCCAGATCCTGAAGAGCCAGTCTAGGATCTTCCCTTCCGGAAAAGAAGATAGAGGAGCAGAGTCAAGTCTAGCCAGAAACTTAGCACTGATGCGCTCAGATACGTTACCAGCATCCAGAGGACAGATGGCAGCTCTGCAGAGCAACGTTAGGACCATGACTAGTGTCTTTCTCATAGACAGGGCTCTCGTGCTGCCAGCTTCCATCAATAACCAAGGGAGGTGGTGATAAGCAACAGCTGTCTGGCCCAGAGGCGCTGGGGTGCCAAGTGGAAAGGAGAGGGATGTGGTTCTCACCCTCTGACATCCACGCTGCCCCAGTTGTGTCAGTGCTGCTCGTCAGCCCATCTGTCATGGGGCTGCTTCCTTCTGGGGTGCAGGACCAGTGAAGGTTGCTGCACACATTGGCCAATTTATCTTCTTGGGTTGTTGGGACAACAGGTCTGACAGTCCCATCTGTTATCCCACAAAGCTGAACCCAAACGCATCCTCAGAGACAGGGGCAGGGGACAGCTGCAGGGACCAGGGAAGCACCATAAGCCGTGTGGTTCCCAGCTCCTGTAGCCTTGGGGAAA
>JAOWBP010050150.1:0-19784 GCA_028571105.1 Tragopan temminckii
CCAACATGAATCATAAACAGGAACACAGCTCTTCCTTAGAAAACAAAACCAAACAAGAAACACAATTTAGCAAAAATATATAGAGTAATTGCTCTATTCATCTCTGTTTTGGATTTTTCTCTTAGTCTAAAGTAGTCTAAAGATAGAATGTGATGGTATGTATTCCAACATACTATCTCTGAGGCACAGATATTAGAGAAACAGTGGAAGTAAAAATTAACCTGCCATTTTGTCATGAAAGTTATTTTTCTTTCTTCAGTGATAAAACACATTGGAATTGTTTTACTTGAACGCTGCAATTTCAGTATCTTGCTGCAGTGCATAAACATAGAAAACTAGAACAGCCTATAGGTTTTTACAAAAAAAGTTACAAAAAAATGAAACTATAAAATATTTTTTGTTTGTTTTATATTTGCACAACACCAACTATTTTAATGATGAGCAGAATTAAGTAATTCTGTACATATGACAACTATCTGCAGGCAGTCCTTGCAGAACATGAGATGTAATCAGATGTACATTTCTAGAGACTCTATGCAATAACGAAAGGAGAGGAGAGGGGAGGATTTTTCCCATGTAGATTTTTTTGTACATTGTTCCTGTGGATTAGGTGACACTATGCAACAGCTTTTGCAATGCTCTGTAATAACAGGATTATGGAAAGTGGAGTGGGAAGAGAAGGAGTTACTAATTGCCGACATAACTGGCTGACTTTGGGGGGATTATTTTTCCCATAAACATGTAAGGTGCTTCTATTGACTTCTTATGGATTTGGATCACATCCTTTGCCAGTGGCTAACACTATCTGATTTACTCAAGCTTACAGGTTAGTAGAAGGAAAAGTTCTGCTTCCCATGGAAGAGTAGAGAATCATAAGCCAGATGCAAACCTGTAGTTGCAGCAGAAAGTCCTAAGAGCAGCCTGCACCACTGACATGAGCCACAATGATTCTATTAAGACGAATACACTCCCCTCCTCTAGGGAGGAATCCATGTTAGAGCCTAAAAAGCCTTCCAGCAATAACTATACTTCTGTAGTGTTATTGCACAACCTCTGCTATGAAGTGTGGGGGGGAACCAAAGAGAATACTGTAAAGAAGCTGCCTTGAAATGAGAGGAGTAACCCCTTGACAACTGGATGATTGGTTAAAATTAGTCCCACTGTACAAAAGCAACTGTTCTGATCAAGCCCATGAGAATTAAAGTCTAACACTGAAGAATAAAATCAGATAGAGAGACAGGTTGAGAACAGTTTTTACATAGCTCCACAGATCAAAACCATCTACTATTGCTTAGAATAACAGTGACAATTACTGGGAAGGGATTTTAAAGGAATAGGTGCTGGAGAAGACCTTAGGAAGAAAAAGGGAAGACTGAAGATCTCTACAGCAGGACTGAGGACAAGAAAAAAATTTAAAAAAAATGACAAAATGAACTTTTCCAGAAACCTGCCAGAAAAACTCTGTGAGATAGGGTCTTTGCAGCTAAAAGGCCTGACAGGAAATGGAAGTTAGGATGACTAATTAAAATTTGTGAAAATGGAGCAAAGACGGATGAGTTCTGTTTCTACTCTTTCAGAAACTGACAAGGTGAATGCCTCAGTTTTCCCGTCTATGAAATGTGTGGGGTGATTGGTTCTCTGCCAGCTGTGAAACAGGCTGCTATTAGAAATAGTTCAGAATTGCTGGGAGAGTCTTGGATGCTAGGTGTTGTAAAGATTATACTGGATTTATTTCTGGAGCTGCTCTGCTTCGTGAGCTGACTCCATGAACGAACGGAACAGCCCAGCAAAAGGGCCTTCTGGCTGTTTCAGTTCCACGCTCTTAACCTCACCTTTGCGAGCAGTGCCTCCTAAATGCAGATGAACATTTCTTTTTGCTCTTACCAGTCTTTCTAGAATTGTCCACTTCACTGCTCTGTAACAAAGCACCATTCCCCTATTTTTTCTGCCTTCCATACGTTCCCTCTTCTCCTTTTTCCACAATCTGATCAGAAACTGGCCCATTGTCTTTCAAGCTTATGCGAATTGTTGTGTTTCTCCCTTACACAGTGGATTCTCATTGTTAATATGTGAGTTATATGATTACCCACAGCTGGAAATTCACTTCTGTAACCATATAGCTATTTCCTGTATTTTTAGAACTGACTTTTTCCAGCCCTTCTTACATCTAGTCCCAGTAGTACTGGTTTTAAATAGAAACTTATATTTATCTGCAAAGTACTGAGTCCTGGCATCCCTCAAGGGACATAAGAATCATTCCCCATCTAACACTTGACAGCTCTGTGGAGATGCATTTGGGATAGCAAGAGGGACCAGAGCTTGGCCATTGCTCTTCCATGAATGGGCATCACAAGCACCTTTACTCTCCTGGGGCCCTTAATCAACCTGCAGGCTACAGCCTGTGCTTAGATATTCCCATCAGTCACTCTCTCGAGTGCACTGCAATGAGGTCGCTTGCCAGAAGCACCTTAGTTGTGTTGACTGCTGCACAAGATAGGAACTCATTTGCTGTTTTTACAGCTATCAGCAGCTTTTACTTCTTTTACTTAGAAGGGCTCTTCCAGGTGGCCTGACACAAGCCTGTACAATAGAAACAGATGGCCATTTGTAGAAGGTGATGCATTTGGTCTTAAATACTAGAAGGAACGGGAGTGACAAAGACATCTAAGATAAAGGCAAGATTTAATGTAACAAAGGCCAAGAAATAAGATCTCATCTTTCTTCAGATGTTCTGTCCATATGAGAAATAACCTGTGTATGATACAAAGCAAAACCTAGTACTAGCACACAAATTGCAATCACTGTAGAAAACACCACATCCCTACAGGGTAAACATGGTATCTGTAGAAGAAACAAAACATCTGCGTGCTATTCTTTTACAGAAATGGCTTTGGATAATAACTGCAAGGTTCTCTTATTTGGCACATTCAAGAAAAGCAATGTGTGGCACAGAACATTTAAGAGCCCACAGAAACATGGAGAAAGCCCATCAGTGCTCTGCGTATCAGTCCATCACCTAGTGTCTGGTCTCTGCAGTTCTTATGTTCTGAGAGTGCCTGGGATGAAGCTTCTTCCTGGGTGTCCTAATGTGTGTGTTTATTGCTACCTCAGAAAGCCAGTAACTTTTGTCTCTCTTTAGTTTCTTCAATATAGAAACATATATGCAGGATAGAAAAGTTCAGTTGAAAGGGATCTTCAAAGATCACTTAGTCCAACTGCTTGATCACTTTTGAGAAAAGTTAACACACATTATTGAGCTCCTCTGGCACGGCTTTGTGCTGTTGCCTTGTCTTCTGTCTATACTGAGATCACACAGCTGAATTGTCTCAGTTCTGTAACTGCAAAGGCAATAACTGCAAAAGAAAATGAAAGACATGAAGCCAAACTAAAATATCTCCTCACTTGACTGCAGGAGGCATGCTCCTTGCTACCATCTGCCATTCAGGGGACTAAACCAAAGCTCAGAATCTAACACCTCCTGAAGCAAATCTTAATGTCCCGAGGATACATCTAAATAACACAAAGTGCAGGGCATGCCTACGCTCGCAGAAATGACTGAGATAATGTCACCCCAACTGGTAGCTCTCCGCAGTGCAACGCTGCCTGAACGCATTAGCTTGGGATCAGGCACATTAAAGTCACTCTTGCGTGGAAACACAGCTCTGCTGTTGCTGGATCAAAACTTCGTTCATACTGTGGGAGACATCTGTGTCTCTGTCTCACACCCTGATCTCCTCTCATGACAGGGGGATGCTGCACAGGACACCCTTTGTAGATATAGCAAATTGTCATAAAGCTCAGAGAGCACACCCTGATCATCTGACTTCTGCTGTGGGATCGTTTTGTTTTAGGCCCCTCTAACAAAGCCATATAACATGAAAAGGCTCAATCTTCCACAAAGAAATATTTTGCTGTACAAATATTCCTGTGAAGACATCATTTCATAACTGTCCTGGTTCAGTTAAGAGAATGCGTGCGGGGAGGAGGGGTTAAAAATACTTAAGAAGAAAGTTTCCCCAGAACTACTCCCTGTTGAGTACACAGGGGGGATAAGCTTTGACAGTTTAGTTTTAAACAAGAGATAACATCAAATAGGCCCATGGGACTGGTTCCAATTATCAAGCCAAACAAAAAGAACAGCTGCACCCAAAAAAGCCTATACTTACAGTCATATTTCATTGTAACCACATTACAAAGGAAAAGTCTCATGATATACAAGGCTTTTGGTGTTGGTTTTTTTAATTCCACAACATATTTAGAAAGTCACCACATCATATGGTATAGAGATGCACAGTCAATTAAGCAGGCATTTCATTAACATTGCTTTTATACTCACATCAAAATGTCTTAGGTTAATCAAATCACTGCATTAGAAGTGAATGCTACAAAAAGGAAATAACAGACAACTTTACCTACAAATCCCATGACTTGATGTCGATATTGTTTCTGCTTGCTTGTCAAGGTAAAGTATCTTGGGATTGTATTTCCTTGGAGTTTTCACAATGATAATGAGAACAATTATACTTCTCCATCTGGAATCCATTAAATATGATTATGATTACTGACTTTCCTATCCTTATTACTATCTAGATTAGCTAACCCCATTATAAAGACCATGCTCCCAAAGCTCAGTTGCAAATATGGTTATATGATTTCCTGTCATCCAACCAGAGTGTCTTTCTCTCTCCCCCTCTCATCTTTCTGTTCATGTACCATTTTACAAACTATTTTACCCTTGTCTCAATTATAAGAACCTTAATAGGTTCAAAGTCCCAGGTGACTTGCATTTGCAGGTGTTTAAGAAGGGAAAAATCAGCTGACCTATGTGGTAATGACTCTTACTTGCCTCAATCAAGCAAATGGATCTGGCCTGCAATTTGCAGGTGGTACAGGGTAGAAACTTAAACATCCTGACCATTTATTTCATGCAGCTTATTTCATGCAGATTTAGTAAGAACTGTTAAGAAAGATGTTATTGTAAAGAGGAAAGAAGAGAGAAGTTTTGTACTATAAACGTAATAAGCAACCTTCCAATTCAGAAAGCTGACTTGGTTGCTTAAATCTTCCTAAAGTCACTGGTTTTCATTTTGTTCTCATTTACACTATTAGTAAATCCAGAGCAATTCCACTAGTTTCATTGAAGCTGCTCCAAATTCATACCAGTACAATAAAGATCAGAATGTATCCTTATTTATCTGAAGAGGTTCTTATGAATTTTCATTAAAGAGTCTGTTAAAAGCAGAAATGTCATTGGGTAAGGATCAATTCATGGTGTTTCTGAAACAGATTAATCAAAGTTTGTATGTCTTCAGCTGCAAAGTTTAATGTAACACTTTGCAAATGGCAGTGTCTATAATAACAATATGACACACCAGAAATACACACAACTTTTCTTCTTGACCCCAAACAAGCACCTCTGAGTGAAAGATGCAAAGGCCATGGTTTCCTGTAGGGCTTTACATGAAATGATTTCAGATGAAGCTCTTAGTTTTACTATGACTGTAAACCCATATATTTTTTCCTCCATTTCTTTTTCTGCTGTATATCTACCATCACTTATTGTTTGGAGCACTAATTTAGAGGTTCGCATTATATCTTTGCACAGCCAGCTCAGAACTTTCAAACTGCTTGCTTTGTGCTTTGATTATGCATTCGTTTTGACTTGAAAAAGGATTATATAATAATAAGCAGCGTTTCAACAGAAGCCAGTTGTAGCTCTTTCTATCTGTAATGATTGTTTAATAACTACTTAAGATGTGATGCCTGGGGTTGTCTAATCAGCCAGTTTTTATTAGCTTTCAGTGAATTTAGAGTGATACCTAATCAGTAGCAAAGCTTCAGCATTGAAAAAGGTAAAGTTTAACGTAGTGAAATCATAAAGGTCAAAAATTATTAATTTCCATTACAAATGGAAAAGTGGGCATTTATAAGGCATCTCTTACTATCTAGGAAAAATGATAAGTCTGAGCAAAGTGTCCTATTTCCTGGCCTATATTTTCTTTGTTAAACCATGAGAAGCTGGGTATGATTCCAAATGTCTTGAAGTCAACAAACTACCGTAGTGAGTCCATTGCCTTGGGATCATGGCTCATTGAGAGAGCATGTGTTCACACTTTGCTATCCTTGAAACCCTTTCAGCTATTCCCCGTTCACAGCCTCTTTTAATTCTTTTACTCTTTGTGTCACTGTGGAAGTAATGCCTTCATAGCAAATTTGAGGAAGAACCATGAAGGGAATTTAGGAACCACATGGCTTAGGGAAAAATGCTAGATGATCTAAAGCATCACACGCACATTTCTGCTGTTTTTAGTTTAAGGAGTTCAACACTTTTGAGTTACTGCAGTCTAATGAATCCTTTCTACTCATCAGGTAGTACATATACTTCACCCATTGCAAGTATGAGCTGAAAGATGCTTGCTTAAACATCACTGAAAGACATTTACACTGACTCACTGGCTCATGCTTGTGGCCAGCTAAGGGCGCACACATGTCAATTCCCACAGCTCAGCTGACACACAGAAGTTCCTTAAGCCACAGTGACATGATCATGTTTAAGAATCCTTATTTCCATAACTGTGGCTTCCACTAATTTGTTGTGGTCACATTGAAATCTGTCAAGTACCACCAGTATGAAATCCACATAGAAAAGTAAAAGCTTTTTAATTAAATATCCTCTACTTTCCAAATTAAATATCCATGTTGTTTTGTGACTCACCTCCTAGTGTCTGCAACTTTGCAGTTCAAAACCTCCTTTTTGGTTTCCTTCTTGTTTCTGTCCAGATGTGTTCTTTCCTTCCTTTGTGCTCTGCCTTGCTAATGGTAGATTTTTAAGGCCGCAGTGGGTTAACTAACACACATGCTATCCACAGCAGTGGTAGCACTGATGTTGATGGGCCAGCAGAATCAGAGTTGCCAAGCAGATATCTGGTCTAACTGAAATTTCCACTAATTTGTTGTTTGGCCTTTATAGTGTTTCCCTGCTGAAGGGAAAATAACTTACAGCAGCATGGGCACCTGAAATCTAGCACCCATGACAAATCCATAGTGTAAAGGATATCCCTGTTTTCTTCCATGACGTGATCTTGGATCAGCAAAACATTTGGGTTGGTGTTTATCTGCTGAAGCACCTGGAGGAAGAGTATCACCTTCATGGGTGTAAAACCTGATATAACAGGACATGAGCACACTTTATGTACCTTGCAAGATCAACCTATCATCAATCATCGTTTGCTACAAGAGAAAAAGAAAGTTTCTACATGTCCTTAATATGCAGATCAACTTAGAAACCCCTCCTGGAGTCATGTAGTGGAAGCCAAACCCATCCAGCAAAATCCTATCATAAGTTACATGTAAAGTTTTTATGAGATGAACTATGAACTTTAAAAAGTCTGGAATCTTTAGCAATTGCTTATTGCCTGCAGGATAGATACAGTTAGTATAGTGCCTTGTGGGCATGCCCTTAGCTGCAATCCTTATTGATGTTCTTTTGCTACTGCTTTCAAAACTGTTAAAATTCCTTCGCTCAAGTGTTCTTAGCACTTATGTTGATAGGGAATACTTCAAAGGATACATCTTTACTTTATCAAATCTGCTCTAATTTTGTAGACAGAATCAAAGAGGTTCATTTTAAGTCTAGTCAAGTTTGCCAACTGTCCTAAGCTCAAGAAATCAATTCTGTGTTGCTGTGTAATCAACCTAAACAAAAAGCCTGGAACACAACAGGGCAAACTTCTCCTTGGTGAAACCACAATTTACTTCAGCACATCTACCCTGAAAATATTTTTTGCCCATTATTCTTACTCCCACACTTTTTCTTTTTCTCCCTTTCCTCTGAAAGCTTCCCCAAAGTATTCAATACTAAGGTTGCATTGATGAGCAGCTGATACACCAGTCCTCAAACAGAGCTCTCAGTAGTGCCTGTTGAAAGTATTACAGCATCATGTATTTGCTGCTCTTTCTCACAGAAGCTCACTTTGGAGCAAAGCACTTGCAGGGTGTTCTCACACAGTTATTATGACAAGGTACATAATGAGGGTCGTGCACTTGGCAAGCTTTTATGAACAAGAAGCAAAAGGCAAAACAGGAGTTTTGTAGCTGATGCTTTTGGCATGAACCTCTATTTACTGTGGCAAGCAAAAAAACTTTTTTTTTTCTCTTAAGAACCTAAATAAAATTGCAAACTTTATGTCAGTAAAAGTGGCACGTCCATAATGTCGTGCTTGGGATCACACAAAGCTGTGCTTCTAGTTGTAGCTTTAGTTTGAGTTATGAATTCTATGGTCGTGATACAAAAGAGATTTTTTGTTTGTTCTTTTTCAGCTTCTAAAATAATTGTAGAGACAGTTTAAACTAAAGGAACATATTAAACAATTTCTGCAGGAAAAATTTATTCAAAACCTGGGAAGCTATGGTTTTCTAGACAGGTGCTTTGGAGACTCAGAGACTTCAGAACCTTTATTAAGGTCCTAGTGCCATATGCAACAACCAGAAGATTATTACACTCTTGGAAAAGTTGTTTCTCAGAAGGTATCCAAAGTCAATGTAGATTTACAGGTGTAAAATGGGGGACAGAACTTTTATATGACTTCCATTAAAAATGAAAAAGATTATTCTCTTCATGAATTTCATTTTGCACAGTTTTCCCTGACACTCAGTTTCAGTTTTTACTTTTAACAGTATTTTGATTAGACCACATAACTTAAAGAAAACGTCCTGTGTTAATCCTATATTCACATTAAAAAAACAGTTGCAAAAAGCCATCCACGAGTGTCTTCTGCAGTATTGAAATGAAAACCTGACCCTGATGCAAGCAGTGGTCAGAGTCACATTTCCATATAGAAAAGATACACTCCATGAAGATTTTTGTTCCTGCTTTGTCCTCTACTTCCATCTTTTGACAAGAGACTGACTTTGAATGTGTCTTGGTACCTGAAATAGATGATAAAGTCAAGAAATCTACAGCCACTTATATTGGCTCTAACACATTGATTTTTGCATGAAGACACTTTGCATGTTGACATGAGCCCAAAGTTGTAATGATGTCTCTGCAAAAGGGCAAATCAAAAGAATGTGTAGAATACATGCATGAATACACAAACATACGTAAAAAGCAAAAGGTTATATCATAGACTAAATAACACCTCTTCTGTCTTGTGCTTCCTGGTGCCTGAATCAAGGCTTCAGTAAATAAGAAATTTGTTTACGTGTTGTTCAGGCTGCATCAGACTGGGCTGCAGAGCAGAAACTGTGTGTGTGTTCATAAATACACTTACATATACATTTACATGTATTCATTATGTTTAAATACAGTGGTGCTCTGCCTGGGCAAAGGATCACCGCTGAAAAAAGTAACTGTAAATTAATTTTGCCAAGATGATATCAAATCCAGAGTGGACAGTAGATGAAGTGTTTGTGTGTCCAGGTATGCAACTGCATATGATATACAAAATATATGGATATTTGTGGATATCAATCCATAGACAGTATGTGGAGAACTTTCTGCATGAAAGAACACACACGTGTCTGCCTGTATAGTGTGCACAGATGCATAAGCAGACAATGACAAGTAGAGGTGTGTAAGAAGTAAGTGTATATGTGGCAATTAGGCTGACAGTCCCGTGCTGATGTGACACGGATCTCAATCCTGTGATTCCAGAGAGGCAGCTGGAAGAAGCAGAGAGACTGGATCAACTGCCTTGAGAGAGACAGGCATCCAGCAAAGGTGGAACGTGGACATGATTGACACAGAAGCATTGTGTTACTCTGTGAGCCCTTGTGGTGTGTGCCCATATGAACTCATTTGTCTCTTTCTTTTTTTTTTTATTTTTTTGCACTCTCCACAACCCATTTAGTGGCAACACTACTTGTATAGAGTGTGGCCTTTTGCTGGGAGGGGGAACCATTCATTCAAAATAACAGCAACTTTTAAAAAGAAAAGTTGTCTCGATATTTTAGTTGTCCAAATATTTTACAAATACTTTCATGTTTCATACAAGCAAGAAAGCAAAGGGATTTTCACCACTGCCTGTGTGGTGATGAAAGCAAGCAAACTGTGACTTTGCTGCTAAATAGGCCCATTTCCAGAGTTTGGAGGAACTCTCATTTGATATTCTCAATGTGAGATGTTCCTCTTTATTAACCTTTACAATAAGTTCATGCAATTCCTGCACGCTTTCTTCCAGATATTCCCTTATGACTGCTTTTTTCTTTCTTACCTTTTGCAATGGGAGTGCACTGAGCATGCAGAATGACCTCGGTGCCAACACCAACGTGACGCCCCCCACATCTGCTGCAAAACTCCCTCCTGGGGCACAGAAAGGAAGGGTTGTCCTTCCAAAGGGTTAAGGCATTTTCAAATACAGATTCGTATCTTGGGCACAGAAAACAGCACGTCGGATGAACAAGAAAAAAAAGATCCTGTTTAGTTTCAGTGTGTGACATTTGCCTGGGGGAAGAAAGTGCAGAGCTCATTGGAAATCCTATTGTTGAAACTCTGACCAGTCAGTTATAAAGTGTCACAATTTAATATGCCAGAGTTGTTTCCATTTTCAGGGTCAATCACTCCATCTGTGTGTGCGCGCGCAGTGAGCCTCTGCATTTAAATAAATATTTTCAGATTTTTTGTTGCTTAATTTCCTTTACAGGGATTCATTTTGTTTTCAGCAGAACAGACCACCAGGAAGATTACTTCCTTCGCAGCACTCGGAGGCACGTTTTCCAACACCGATTCCCCTGATCAAAGCAATGGAAGTTATAGATTGAACAAATAATTACGATCTTAATCAGAGTTTGTTTTGTTACATGATTAATCATACATGATAGTTAAAAATGTCGGCTGCTGCCTGCTGCTGGTGTGAGATACAACTAGAAACACCAGCTATAAAATAGCTAGAAGAAAGGTCAACAAATCTGAGCTTGTTACAGCAACCTGCAAGTCCCACACATTTCGATGTTTAGACATCAGTTTGCGATAACTGCTTTCTTTTATGACTCTGGGCTTTGTTACCAACTTACCATTAATAGGGTTCAGCCAATGCAGATCTTTTGACTCTTTTTCTCTCTCTGTCCTCACCTGTCACCCTTCTCTTCATCAACTATATTTATTACAATCAAGCCCTGTCAACTGTCACAGCTTACATACAGTCTGCCAGTAAATATGTCTTTCCAGTCATTAGACATTCCTTCCAGTCACCTTGGGATTTCTACCTTGTCTATCTCACTCCAAAAAAACTTTTGTTCAGAAGTATTAGACTCCCACAGAGCGGTGTCAGCTTGGGGCCATTACTGTAGGAAGTGACAGAAAACACCAAACTGTCACTCATTAGGATCTAGTTTTTCCAGAGTTGATGTAAGTCAGATTTAGCCCCAAAACGAATCATGATTTATTTAATATATTTGCTTCTACAAGTGTCAGCTCATCAACTTAAAATGTTTCTCCTTTAACTCTATTGAGGCCTGTACAGAAAGTTTTCTTTGAAACGTAGTTTTTGCTCTAAGGCTCAATAATTAGAACAGAATTGAGAAACAGTCAAGTTTCTGCTCTACAGGTGCACTTTAGTGGCCCTCAGTTTTATAATTTTATGTACAAATTGTTCGTGTTAGAATTAGTGCCGGACACATGAGAAAATGCTACCTGATGGGTGAACTCTTTTTATTCTGGTTCCCAAGTCCAGGGTGAGATTATAAAAATCTATGGATAAGTTTGAAGAGAGAAAAGCAATTAGCTAAGGAGGCAAAGATGGAAAAAGAAAAGAAAACCTATGATTTCCTGATTATGCTGTGAACTGTCTCCCTAACAGATCTATAGTCCATCCTTCTGGAGCAAAATTTATACACCAGAGGTGCTTCGGTAATTGCACTTACAGTAAAAGCCTTTACTGGGTGCCTTGACTCCCCAGACATGCATGTCGAACTGGGATGTGTATAGTCGCATATCCCACATAAAGTTGGAGAGAGAAAGCAGCGGAGTGCTGCTGTTCTGTGGATTGCAGAGAAATGTCAAAGTAATAGGTGGCATGTCTGAAAAAATGAGAGGAAAGAAGAGAGGAATAAAAGTCCAGGATCATTAACTCAAAGGATACGAATCGCTCACACAGCAGCCACCAGAGAGTGAGTCAGGTCCTCCACTGGTGCACATCAACATAGCCCAAATGACTCCAGTGAATTCACAGAGCACAGGCTTACAGAGCTAGGTAACCAGAGGAAATGTCAGTAGGCAGACTGTGCATTCAAATAGGGATATCATCATTAGTGATTCACTTACGTAGTACCGTTACAGACTGTAGGGGACTATGCAGTTAGAAATTGTGCACGCATACCAGTGACTTGGTTTCACTATCAAATTTCAAACACCTCTGAGACAGAAGGTCCTATAAAATCACAGGAATATACACACGTGATGGAGAAGAACGAAACGGTCCCATAAATCAGAAGTTACTTGGGATTTTTAGTGGGCAAAATTGTCAAGTTCTCTTCTTTGCTTTCCTGTCATAGCTTACCAGCTGGAAATAAATATGGAGCACAGATTCTGATAATCATCAAAGGATTAACAAGACAGATTAATCATCTACAGGATTTCCACTAGCTGTGGCTTCTCAGGCTCGATTCTGATTACTGGTAGTGTGGGAACAGATTTCACCATTAAGGATACAGAAAAATCACAGATTGATTGAGGTTTCCATCCTAAAGCCTGGGATCCATCCAGTGCTTCTGTGGATCACTGAGGGGACTGAGCAGTATCAGGATGCCAGCACAGCAGCAGCACTGAACACTAGGAAATGTCAGCATGAGTGCTTGGAACAACATCCTGGGCAAAACATCTCTGGGAATCCACATCAAAATGTTGGGTGTTGTATCGAAAAGCCGATCCTTCAATATTACCTTGTTAGCAAATAAGACCAGCTACAAATGCTTCTGACAAAGCTAATCTCATTTTCTACCTTTTCATGCAGCAGCTCTGTTTAAAGAAAAGATTATTTTTAGTGTTTTGGAGACACTAAGAAAAGAAGTTAGTTCTTACAGTTATTAGCAATGAAACCCCAGGTTGCAGCTGATGAATGTTGGGCAGTCTTTCTTCTTTTTAACCTGGTGAGTGATCAAGAGACACTACCTGCTGCTAGCTAAACACAGTTCATCATAAGTTATAACTTCTTGCTGAAAAGAAGCAGCGTTAATTACAAAACAGGCAACTGAAAGTAAAAGGTGGGGAGGTACCATTTAACACAAGGTTGGAAAGCCTGTTGTCTGCCAGCACCACAGCCCTAGTTCTATAGTAATTTTCCAACATTTGAAGCACAGATTCCTAAACAACCCAGAGATCTGAATTCCTAACATGCTTTTAAATCCCTCAGCACCCAGTTTCTGCTGTAGAAGTGCTTTGCCCCAGCTGGATTGTTCACCATCCCTACTGTGTGACTGACTGCAAGGACACACCATCTTTCAGGATCTGCATTCACAGAAGAGGATAGCCTATCCAACACTCTGCATAGGAACGTCTTGCCAGGCTCATGCCAGTTAACACTTCTCTCATCTCCCAGGGCATCTGCAGTGAACCCATTCCAAGGATCAGACTTGTCAAAGCCTGTCCAGATCTCAAGAAGAAAAAAAAACAACAAAAAAAACCAGCCAGTGGCCTCCTTCCATCACCACCAAGGAACGATAGTATTGCATAATTAAGAATGGTGATTTCATGCCAAAGTGGTGCCTATACCCAGGTACGAAGAGATTGACTCAATTCTATTGTGCCCTTCTTTTGAGAAAAGGATGAAGGAACAGGCTGCCTGATGGCACTAACATGGTAGAGAAACACTAGCCCAAGAGCTGCTGAACGAGTGCCTGAAATATTGTTGACATGTAGCATAATGGTAAATGAAGTGGTTTCCTTAGTGTTGAGCAGGTCTATCTCAAACAAGCGTGCCACTATTAGGAAAGTTTTGTAACCCTTTTGGAAGCAGGTGCACATTTGTATGGCTGGGAAGCAGAGATCAGAGGATTTATGTGACCTTTTTGTACAGACAGAAACACTCACCACTGGAGTTACTCTGTTTCCTAGGTCACCTCTCAAGTCCCTTACCAGCATACAAAAACCTACCCCATCACAGCAGACAGACTCCTATCAAAGCCAACAGACTTTCGATCAGGCCTGGGATTTTAGGTTTATACACAAGATAGCAAGTAAATTGTCACAGGGCAGCCTGAGAAAGCAAAAAGTGACCACAAGTGCGGCAGCCACTCTGGGAAATAGATGAAAGAACCAGCACAGCCCAAAACAGAGATGAGATGGATCAGATGGCAAGTGTAGACTCAGCGTGTTCCTTGGCAAAACCCAGAGCGAGATCAGTAGCAGGAGCATCCTGAGGAGGGAATGTCAACAACACAGCATGATTTCCACCCACCCTGTGGGAGCTACCTTTGCATAGGAAGGTAATCTCCTCTCCCTGGGCTTCCCATGAGGAGTCTGTCCAGTACCCTCTCAGTGGAAAACACGACTCAAATGCAGTCAGCTACAGATCTGCTGGAACTCCAGTGATGCACTGTTATTCTCATAATTTTGATTTTTAAGGATTTTTTTTTTCCCTTTCTTTCATTACATTTAAAAAAAAAATCGTGAATGCACAAGGAACTTTTCATCACTGGCACTAAAGAGGATGCCCAAAAATGAGACATTAGATTCTGTTTGGCAAAGTACCTAAAATACAGATATGACTGTGGTATTCAGTCCCTTTGGTATGAAATCAGGCTAAATAAACGTTTGTGTGTTGACTGCTGCAAAATAATTATACAAACTGCAACCAACAAAGGCTGTAATAACTGCTGGAGGTGTAGGAATGGGAAGAGGGCAGACAGGGGGGTAGCGGAAGGAGGAATGAAGGGAACCTCAAGGTCAAATAAGCAATGGGTCGGGGCACACAAAAAAGTATAAACAAGAGAAGTCTTTCAGTATAATTTTGAAAGTAATGGATGACAGAGTTATATTATGCAGGTGTACAGAAAGCACTTTGCTGCATTATGCCATCTCAAGTTCTTGCTCCTATTTCCTTTTGTCAAGAGGTCTTTGACTGAAGACACGATTGTCTTCCAAAGAAAGGATAAAATGTCATGTGAATAGCTCAAGTGATAGACTGCAGTATCTTGGATGCAGCAAGAAAAAGCAATGCTAATGGATTTGTATAGTAAATAAGATGGGGCAAGAGGGAGAAACAGTCAGGCCTAGCACAAGGATAGAGGAGGCAGTTTGAACTTCCATAGCCTTCCAGATCCCTCCCGCTCCCTCATAGGGGCATGCTGACTCCCATATACCTTAACCCGTTTGGTTTTGTTTGTTTTGTTTCCTGATCTGCTGGTTCCTCAAAACAGCCTGTTGAAAAGCATCTGTCCTCATTCCTCACATATGATTCATTCCAAACCATTCATAGCAAGCTGGGGCAGAAGTCCAGTGCCCTGATTAGTATGCAAAGTATTTCTTCTGGTCCATATCTGAATGACCCAATCTTCATATGACTCTTGTGTAGTAACATGAAGTAAGCTTTGTTCTTCAAGAGAGCTGTCTCACCTGAAGTCTTGTCAATTCAGTGGAGATAAGAAATAGAGATAAAGATAAGGACTTGCTAAGCAGACATAAGTAGGTCCTAAATCAATCCCAGAGAAGAAGAGAAAAAAAAATCCCTTGTCACAAACATCCCTCTGGATTAAACTTAAATGCCAAAAAAAAGTTGCATTGAGAGGAAACAGGAAGCAAGTGAAAAGAACCATGATTTTCATGACTCAGTTGTTATGCTGTTTCCACAGTTGAATGTGTGTGTCCTGCTCTATTAGAACAGTACAATAAGCAGTGACTTCTGCACAGCTGGCAGGTTGGAGATGCTGGAGCTGGAACAGCCAGTGCAGCCCTGGATCCATCCAGCCCCAGCCCAAACAATTAAGCTGGATCCAACATGGCCTTGTGGAGAGTTCTAACCAGATGTGCTGCACAGACTAAACTACACCTCTACAGAGACCCTACTTGCCTTCACTTTGTGGCTTATTCTGGAAGAAAGGTGAACTGTTTTGAGACATTATCTCCCCTTTGGGATCAAGCCCAGACTAACCAACAGTCAGAGCAGGATAATGACCAGACTCAAGGGTTGGACTCAGGCTTCTATCATCAGAACATAACAGAAGGCCTTTCTCAATAGTTGTGAATATTAGATTTCAGGTACAAAAAAATAAAAAATAAAAATAAAAAATCCAACTCCCTTTGGCCTTCTGTCTGAGATAAGTTGTGGTATCTGTTTGAGATCTGACACGTGCTGTATCAGGACCAACAGCACTCACTGGTGGGGGCATGTGTTCTGTGATCTGACAGATCTTGCCTGTCTTTAGTTCTTCTGATCCTATGATTTGGCTGCCCTGTGGGTACACTGCACGCTTACCTGAAGATGCACAGAGAGCTGTGGGATGCCATCACACTGTCAAGATACATCACGAGATAGCAACAGCAGAAGGCTTTCTGGGAATGACACCACATCATCATCCACTTCACGCTGATAACTTTGTGGTGTTGTTTCCTGGAGCCATCTCATTCTGTTCAGGAACAGCAGACAGTGTAAAAGAGGTGAGGTATAGCACTAAACATTAAAAACACCATTATCTAGTTTTCTAGTTACTGAGGGCTTAGTGTGAGCCCCAGGACTTTGAGTGCCTCTTCGATCACTGAGCTGACTCAGAGAGCTCAGGAGGTGGTAGTGGCAGGAGGCTTTGTAGACCACTAAATCAAACCAGTAAACAAGATATGTTTCTCCTTAAGACCTGTCTGGAACACATCAATGGGAAAACCTGCTCTGTTAGGGGGTCCTCAGTTAGGGAGACATATGTTGGAGGTCCCATGCAGCTGGTAAACAAAGTATTACTTGAATCTCTTGACAAAGTAAGACAGAGAAAAAAAGAAAGAGAAAAAAAGAAGTATAGAAGCTAATTCCTTAAGTGAGAAAGGTACAGATCCAGTACACCATTTCTGACTTCTAGGAGTTAATTAGTTACAGGCAAAAAAGATGGTGGTCACTAGAAACCTCCAGTTGTACCAATGGTGCAAAAAGGATAGCCCAAGCAAATGACAGATGTGGTTGGCTCAAAAGAGCCAATTAATCACAAATAAATTGAAAAGAAGAAAAAAGACCGAAAAAAATGCAAATGAAGATTAGAGGTACTTTATAATGAATTTCTTGAGCAAGATAATTATGGAATTGCTGTTAAGTTTAATTCACATATGATTTCAATTGAAAAAAAATGGTACTTGCAATACTGATAAGGCACAGGATGAATGGGTGAAGAGCTGGCTACTTGGCAGATCTCCAAAAGACAATTGTCAACAGAGAGTCATCACTGCATGGATTTTTCCTTAACAAAATTTAGCAGCCAGAAGGACTGGTCTGCAACTAGCTGATGTTTTCTTTGGTGGATTCAGTTAGTAAACATCATTAGACTCCTGTCTATGAATTAGTTTCAGTAAGAATTATGCCCACATCAGATCATCTCCACAGATTGTTTTTGGAAAATGTTATTTAATTGAAAATGTTTCTGACCTGCTCTCATAGTCTTTGCTGATAACACATTTGGGAAAACAGAGAGGCTGGCAGAGGGATGAAAAAGAGTGCTGCTGATGTGAGGGTGGCATCTGAAAATCTTGGAAAAGTGGAGTGAATTAAAAAGAAGATACCCTGATACAGACCAAAGCAAAATTATATAAATGGGAAAGCGTGTCCTTCAGAAGTGTCCACTTATCTCTGTTGACTACTGAGGGAGCCTAGGAAATGCCTAACCCTATTAGATGCCTAACATTTAGATGCCTAAGAGTTTGGTCAGACTTAGGTTAAAATGCTCCCCACTCTCATAGCAAAGAAGAGAACGCAGGCTAGAGACTAAGCCCTAGGTGGGCATAAATCAGACTCTGGAATCCAGTTGTCACGTTAAAGAAAGACATAACAAAATTGGAGAAGGCTCAAAAAGAGCCACGAAAATGATTTACTGACTGCAGATAATGTTTGACAGTGATAAACCTAAAGATCTCACACTGTTTAATTTATCAAAAAGAAGATTAAAAGGTTACTTCATTGCAAGAATTATCTCATAGGAACGCCACGTACTGAAATGCTCTTTAATCTAGCCAGAATGGCACAAATATTTAGCATTGAAGGTGATTAGCCACTAGAATGAAGCATCAAGGGAAGAGGTGGAATTTTTCTCTCCTGATGTCTTCAAATCGGGTCTGAATGCTTTTCTGGCAGCTGTGCTTTAATCAAACAAAAGCTATGCTTTAGTCAAATGCAAGTTACCGGGCTGAATACAGGGAAAGTTGGACAAAAAAAGGATGCACTCCTGGCCTCAAAAATCTACAAATCTGTGAATGCCAGCTGTAATTTGAATGTACTTGCAAAAATCAAAGTGTTCAAAGTGTTCTCTGCTTTAAGGGATAAGAATCCCAGGAGAGTAGGCAGGGACGTGCTCCTAGTGCTTACGAACAGCAACCAGTGCTCTAAAAAAAAATCGGCTTCTTGTCCAAAACTTACCACTGACTGCCTTCATGGCCTGGGCACGACCACTGCTTCAAACCGTGCTGTGTGGAAAGAGACACATCAGAACTGTGATAGGCAATGAGCAGGCATGCATCGCTCTGGGTTCAGAGGGATTTGTGAGCACTTACTGTCCATAGATGTGAATTTACACATCCCCTAATGAAAGGGGAACACTTTGGGAGTGACTTCCATAGCATCTGAAAGACTCACGGGAAAGCTAGCCTCACTTCTTGCTCCTAGATCAGAGCCAAGTCTTCACCGTTCCTGCTTTTTGGCATCACCTTTCTTTGTCTCTGTTCTCTCAGCTGTAAAATAATCACATTTCCTGAACTGGACAACTGAAAGGATTAACATTAGAGCACTAGTTTTCAACCCAGGGGTCTGCAGACCTCTGGGAGCTCTGTGGTCTACTTCTAAGGTGTCTGTGAGAGGTGGCGAAGGAAAACAAGCCCATTTATGCTGTGCAGCGCTTCAAGAATGTGCATTTCAAAAGGGACCCGCTCCTCTGCAAAACACACCACGGCTCACAAATCAAAAAAAGGTGAAAAAAGCAGAAAGTGAGAGGCAGCCTGTAAGTGACCGCTGCTTTGCAGCTGTTTCCCCTGCCAGCCAGGTCTCGCAGAGCCTTGCTAGATGCACCTCACGCCTCAGCCCCACAGCCTGCCTGCAGTCGGTGAGCTGATACCCCCAGTGCCTCCTCTCCCATCACCACCAGAGCAGTGCCGAAGGGCTGCAGGACGCGATCTCACCTGGAACGTTCCCATCTCCCGGCTGCTCGCTGCCTCCCACCCAGCACCGCGCTCCGTGCTGACAGCTTTTTGATTTTCCCCTCTGCGGGGTGGGCAGACGCAACCACGTTAAGGATCGCTTCTCATCTTTGTCTCCAGCCTCTGTCGCTTTCACCGATTCCCACGAGTTTGGAGCTTTTTTGCCCCCTCCTTTTCCTCCTACTCTTTTTTTTTTTTTAAAAAAAAAAAACCAAAAAAGCCTTGCTTGTCAAACAAGTTTTTCTCCCTGAACTCTCGGGCTCCCAGCCGTGACACAGGCACAGAAATACTATTCCCAAGGTGAAAGTTTACCGTCTCGAATAACAATGCCAGCTGCTCTCTTGGCAACAAGTTCCACCTCGGATGCAGAAGGGGTGAGAGTAGAAGCTGGCATCCCGATGGGGCACGCTGCAGGCCGGGTTGGTACCCAAATGCTGTGCTCTGACAGTGCCTGTGTGCAGGTGGCCCC
>JAOWBP010050171.1:0-19299 GCA_028571105.1 Tragopan temminckii
AATGCAACTGCTGTAATAATGTTACCATCAGATGTGGCTTAGTCTCCATTTACAGGAGAGCCGCAAATGTGCCTGTACTTGTGTTGAGAGGAGCCAAGGGGGACTTCGCTCAATGCGCTTTGCAGAAGTGGAGCTCTAACTCTGCTGTTACAAATACAGCCCTTGGACATGTCAGTACACACGCTGCCTCCTGGCTTTATTTTAGGCTGGAGAGTCTTGTGTTTAGGTCTGGAACCTGGGAAATGGGGTCTGTTAAATTTGTACCGATTGGGCAGGAGAGATGAGCACTTAGGGAAGTGCCAGGGCTGTGCCATCCTATTTTTGTGGACAACTGGAATTAGGTCCTTTTATGTATTGTCTCAACAAGAGGCTAATTAGACAGCAAGCTCATGCTCCTGGAGGATAATTAAGCTTTATAGCTGTGGGTTCTCTTTGGTTAATGAGAATGAGGAGATGGTACCCTCAGAGCCTAAGAATGCTGTTCTGCAGCTACTGTGCCATACCTCATAATTGATCTATTGTTTCTACAGCAGATAATTTCTCATTTCCTCATAATTGCCTCTTTTTAGTGCCTCACACTGTATTCTGATATTAGCTGTAATCACTGATAATTTACCCTGAAGCCAGTCAGAGCCTGCAAAGCAAAATATTGGCTGTGGTGAACATCTATGCTTTCAGATAAAATTTTCTTTTGTTGTTGTCAAGAGGAATCAAGCCATTGTAGATGCATGTTTTTTGGATGTGAGTGTTGAACTGGGTGAGAACTTGTTTGGTTATGTTCATTTACATTAATGACTGCTGCCTAAAGACAAAGAGAACTGTTGCTGGGCCCTACTCCTTTTTCTTTGCCGTAGAGGCACCGTATTTATTTGGTTTCAGGCGATTGTATCACTCAAAAGGTGCTGCATGATGCCTTACGTCCTGAATACTTGACCCTTTCCTGTAGAGTTAGCTTTTATGCACATGAAAGCCTCTGGCCCTGCTTTATGAAATTACTGCTCGGTCTCATACTTCGTGAGCTTGATTTTCCTCACAGTGACTTCCTTCAACTTGCTGTTGATTTGTGTTATGTTGGTGATGGAAGAAGTGAATCATGCTCTGCATGTGTTGCCGTTGCTTTGAGGAGACTAGCAGTGAGACATTACATAATGCCAGGTTTAGTTTGCTTTTTTTTTTTTTTTTAAAGCTTCCTGTTCTGTTTTCAGCATTTAGAGAGGCTGTATGTGCCCCTCTGGGCATACAGCTGTGCTCTTACCACCACACTGCTCTGAACCTGAAGCCTATAAAATCGCAGAAGGGCTGAGGTGGGTCCAGCTGGCCCAAGCACTGCTCCAGAAGAGACACTCAGAGCATAGTGCCCAGGGCCATGTCAAGATGGCTTCCGGAGATCTCCAAGGATGAAACCCACGGGGCTTAGCTGTGACACCAGGTTTCAATCCAGCCCGTTGCTCATCCAGTCCCGTATCTTAGCAGCATGTCTATGGAGATCTTAATGGGGACAGTGTCAAAAGTCTTGCTCAAGTCCAGATAGACAATACTCACTGTTCTTTCCTCATCTGCTGAGCTAGTCGTTCCATCACAGAAGGTGATTAAATTGTTCAAACATGACTTCCCCTCAATGAATCCATGCTGACTACTCCTGATGATCTATTTTTTTGTTGTTATCCTTTCTATACCTACAGAGGATTTCCAAGATTGGCTGCTCAATTACCTTCCTGGGGATCAAGGTGAAGCTTACCAGCCTGTAGTTTCCAGAGTCTTCCTTCTTGTTCTTGGGCAGTGTCTTATTACTCACCGTTTCTTCAACCATGTCTGTGTTTTGTTTTTGAATTTTCTGGAAAGTGCTTGTTCATCCACATAGGCCCCATGGCATTTTTGCCAGACTTGTATCTCATTGAGTTTGACTTTTCTTGAGATTGGAAAATGTGATCCTTGAATACTAATCATCTTTCTCCTGCTCTTCTTCACTCCGTTGTCTTATATCGTGAGACTACTAAGCCGATCTTTGAAGAGGCCAAAGTCTGGTCTCTTGAAGTCCACTGTTGTGAACTTGCTTTTTACATTTCTCCCAGGATCCTGTACTCTGCCATCTCCTGGTCACTGCAGCCAAGGCTTCCTTTGAACTTCACATCCCCAATGAGTCCCTCCTCGCTTCTGGCATGTGTGAGACCCAGCGGAGCAACTTTCCTTGTTGGCTCTTCTATAACTTGGTCAGGAAGATGCTGTCAGTGCACTCCAGCAACTTCCTGGATTGCTTATGCCTGCTGTGTTGACCCTCCAACACATACCGGAGTGATTAAGTCCTCTCATCTTCCTAAAGACTCTGCTTTGCTCCATTGCAGCACCTCAGTCACGGGAGCCATCCCACCACATCATCGTGATCTCAAGGTTGTAGCCTTGCAATAACACACGCATCTCATGCTCATCATGATTGTTTCTCATGCTCTGTGCTTTAGTGTTCATGCCCTTCAGGGAGGCACCACAGCCTGTTGATTTCCCTGGAATGATACCTTGTAAGCACCTCATTGCTTACATGCAAGTGCTGGAGGTGACCCCACTCAAGCCCAGTTCCCTAGAAGTCACCCTTTATGATCGCTCACCATTTCTCCTGGTGATCTTGCGTGGTCCAGATCCTTCACTTAAAGGCACATCTGATTCCTCTTCAACTTTAGGGGTAGCAAAGCTTTTTTGTACTTGTAAACCCTTTGGGTGCTGTATCTCAGACAACCTTACATATCTCCCTTTCCTCTTTTCTGCTGCCAAGCAGCCTGCTCACTTCTGTCATTCCTGCATTTGACAGCAGCTCCTGCAGGACGAGGCTGGCTCTCCCAGCGCAGCAGAGAGACCTCTGGAGCTTGGAGGGCCACATTCCAAATGCTGTCAAGCTATCTGCTGTCACACTCCATCTGCTACCAAGTCTCAACCCTGAGAGGCCCTGCTCTGGAAACTGCCTTGTGGAGTGTCACAGCCATAGCTGAGGCCACTTACACTGGGGCACATGGAGAGTCCCCTTCTTCACATCCATCTGCACAAGCTGCTCTTTCCACTGTGATCTGCAAGCTGCACTCTTATGTGGGCTTCTGTCAAGCGCTGGCTGCTGGGTGCCTCAGTCTCCCTAATCAAGTGCAGCTGCAGCAAAGGCACCAAGCCCACTGGATCAAGTACTTCTTGCTTGTGAGAGCTTCTGTGGTCCCACAGCCTTGCCTTTATCTAGCAAGAGCAGGCACCATCGCATTTCTTAGAGGGATCCTGGATGTTCCCCAGTGGTCCTGGACCTCATCTCCAAGTTTATTGTTTCTTTACAGCTCTCTTGCACTTCATTTCTGGGCACCATCTCTTCAGGGAATTGTTGCACCTGAGGCTGCCTCCCCTCGATGCATCACCTCTGTATACAGAGTAAAGGCTCACACTCCTCACCTGGCAGCATGTCTGTTCTCAGCACGGAGATTTGTGTTCCAAGCAACAGCAGGGCTGATCTCTGCCTAAACTGTAGCCTGAATTCTTTGGCATATCAGCAGCCAGAGGATGAGCCTGCAGTGTTGAAAGAGTATAAAATATGAGCATTTCTTTTGCAAGCGTCATAAAATGGCATAGAGAGGTTTTGGTTTGCAAGGGTTTTGGTTTTGCTTACTTTAATCCATACAAGCAAAGAGCCTCCATCAGTTAATAACTTTCCCTTTGATTTTTAGGTTCAAATGAAGCAAAATCTTAAAGCAGAACTCATTAGAATATATAGAGTTCCATCTCCTCTTTGCATCAAACATGTGCTTTCTGCATCTGAAGCGGGTCTCCTAGGGCTGGATTCTGCCCTCATCTTTTATTCACGCTGTACTTGGTGCATTGCCACAGTGTGCCTTAAGAAGGAAAGGGGTTGTGCCTGAAGCAGCTTGTTTGCATCACTCGCACAGTGGTGGCATGGAAAAAGTTGGGGCCAGCACTGACCAAAGGCCTTCTTGGGCAAATGCTTGGACATCGTGGCCATCAGAGAGACCAAAAAGAGGTACCGCCCTCGTCCAGAAAAAGGTTAGGGCAGGAGGGACCTGGAAGCGTGCCTGCCTCTCTGGGAGAGAAGAATGGGGATGTTGTTTCGAGGTTCAGCTGGGAGTTCATCTTCTGCCTTGGTTTTCTGTCATTTGATCGTCCCTTAGATACTGAAACTCTTGTATCAGTCATGAGTCCTGGGCAGTGAGGCACAGCAGAATTTCTTAGAATTAACCCAGTTTGAGAGACAGTGGGTTTGGCAGCAGTTATGGGCTGTACAAAATGGCTCAGGGCTGTATCTGCGGAAGAGCAGAGAGGGCTCCTCTCCTCTGTGCTTGCTGGATAGGTCATGGGAGTTCTGTGCTTCAAAAGGGGCTTTAGAATGGCTCCCCATCAAAACGTTGCCCTGCATTCTTTCTTTGTGCTTGCAGACCTGTGTTTTTTAACTGGCAGCTTTCTTTAAAACGTTTGGAGAGCTCCTTGAAATTTGGAAAACCAGCACTCAAATGAGGTCATATTTATTTACACTCCCAGGAAAAATCTGGTTGGAGGAAAGGAAGTGGCAAGTGTGTGATGTACATGAGCTTGCCTGAAAGATGCTGCCAAAATATCTCACAGGCTTCCCTTTGTAGCAGATGGTGGGAGCTGGCGCTGGGTGAGTCATGCAGACAAATGGCAAAGGGCCCTCTTCGTTTCCCAGCCTGAATTAAAGTACCTCTTTCCGAATTTTGGGCTGTTGGCTGCTTGTACACAAATGGAATACACTGCTTGCTGAAGGTGTGCTGTTGTCTGCTTAACCTGTGGTGGTCTTATGTTTGATGTTGATGCATTTCCCTCTGGCTAACGCATTTTAATGTCCATCACTACTCATTCCATAGAAATCAGTTCATTGCATCACATCCACTTGCTTATTTAAATGTTGAAATATCAAACTGTAATCCCAAGCATTTTTTTCCCCGATCATTTAATTTGGAAAAGCTCACATGCGCTGTCTCACAGCTCTGCCATGCTATTCTCACGAACCAAGCTACAGCATGATTTACTTTACGCAAGGCAAACAGTTGGACGTCAGTCTTAACCCATGGAAGTCCTCTGCGCTGTCACATCGGGTTGTGCTTTAACAAAGGGAAAGAATGGAAGGCTGGGCATTGATTTGCAGGAGTGAGGCATTTGTGGGAGCACTGTCCTAGGATTGTTGTCTGACACAAAAATAACGTAGGAATCATAAAGGGAGCTGATGCCTGCTGATTTTACTTCTCAGACCTCAGCAGAGCTGCAGCCTCCTCCTCCCATCTGAAGTGCATTTGTGGGCTGCTCCGCTGGCACTGGGTGAGGAAGGAGTTAAGGAAGAGAAAGCCTCAGATACTAAAATTAACATCCGTCCCACCCCCTGCCCACAGCTCTGAAATTTCTAATCGCATCTCGCAGTGAGCTGATTCCTCCTAGCAGCACAAACTGCATTTTGATGCTTGGAAATCACAGATGGCTGGCTGGGGCTCGCAGGGATTCAGCCTCCATCCTCCTTTCCTTCTGCTTCGCCTTCCTCCCCCACACAGCAAAGTCTGTTTTCAGGTCATCTGTAGGACTGTGTTACTGCGCGCCGCAGCTGAAGCAGGTTTGGCTGCTGCCTGCTGAAAACACTTACAAGGGCTGCAGAAATGCATGTGGTGCCTGAGCTCAGTTGGAATGACCCCTCTTAGCTCCAGGATACCCACCTGCATTTATGTGAGAAATAAAGACAGCAGTTTTTAAGCTGTCTCTAGTCCCAGAAATCTTTTTTTTTTCCCCCCTGAAATTATCTATTTGCAAAAAAAACCACACAACAATCTGTGAAACGAAAGAGGTTTTCATAATTGCCCTGAAGGATTTCAGCGATGCTGTTTACAGTGCATTCCTGTGCGCTGTTGTATTGGCGCGGCTGAATTGCAAGTGGAGGCGGGGCGAATTCAGGAGCTGAGTTCCAGGCTGGTTCTGCTGCTGGATAACGCGTTCCTGCGACGCAGACACTGATTCCTGGTGTCAGTGCAAAGGCATCGCAGAGCCTAAGATCGGCCCTGTAGCATCCTGCACAGCCACGCTCCTCCTGCCCCAATCCAAACACAGTGACTGACTGCCCCGGCGCCTGCCAACATGGAACTGCTTTTGGAGCCTGTGCCCTGTAGCACTCAGCGGTGTCAGGCTTCTCAAGGGAAACGGGAAGCGCTCTTCAAGTCAGCTATAAACCTGGATCAAAAAGCGATGTTTTTATGAGAAGGGTTACTTTTTATGGGCCCAGCCAGGGTGTTTTTAGTGAATACCAAAAGTTTTGGCTTGAATTTCAGAGCAAGATTCAGCCTGGAGCACGTGGCAGTGCTCACAGGAGACATCCAAACAAAGCTGGTGCATTTACTTGGTTTAGTTCTGCTTTGCTAACTCTCCAGCTGTTCTTTGAGCGATATGAGTAGAGATGGTTGACCTTCCACTAAAAACGAAGCCACTAACAGCAGCGTGAACAGTGGTTTAAGACTCCCAAAGCGACCACCAGAAAAAAAACAACCCACCCTAGAGTTCAAATTTCATTTTCAGTCAGGAAAACAGAGGCAGAAAGCAAGGGTGAGTTACTTTATGGTGACCTAACCGGGCTCTGCCACAGTCATCCTGATGGGAATTCCCAGTGCTGTGTTTTGGGACCTGTTCCTCTCTGAGCAGTGCTCGTGGTGTTTCATGAAGTGCTGCATACACGCAGAACATGCTGTCGTTTCTTTAAATGCGCTGTGCATTTATCTGATGAAGAGCGATGTAAATTCAGATGCAAACAAGCTGCAGCCCTCCGGCTGCTTGGCAGCTTGCCCGCTCTGCTCTCGGTGCTGGAAAAGTCTGCACGCCATTTTTGCTCCAAGGGAAACTTTCAAGCGCGTCGTTCTCCTCCTTTTTTCCTCATAAAGGTTACTGAGCCTCAGCCCTTGCTCATTTTCCTCCCTGGTTCAGCAAGGAAAGGTTATTCTGCCTTCTCCCACCGCGGTCACCGGTCGATGGAAATGTTGCGTGCTCAGAGCCCTTGGGAACAGCACTGAGCTCCCAGCTGTGGCTGATGCAGAACAGGGATGGGATCAGGGCGGCAGAAATGCTGTCTGGAAAGGCCTCTGGAGCCAGCCTTGTGGCCCGAGCTCTGGGAAAAATGATGGGAGCAGGAGCAAGAGCAAGATGAGGCCCAGAGGGCTGTGAAACCCATTTTTGGTGTGATTGTAGTGGAAACGGTTATGTCAACAGAAAAAAGCCTCTGAGGATGCTGACTTTGGCCTGACGTTTTTCATGTGTTTTCTCCAGTGGTTTGAAGGGTGGTTAATTGCTCTCTTTCCTACAAAGCCAAGCAGAAAGCATCACTGTTTCATTCTGGGAGGTACAGCTGTTTTTCCGTGAGCAGGCGGTGCAGAGCCAGCCATTACCCTGCTCTGGGGACGTTTCTGGAGCCCGCAGTGATAATTAACTAGGAATTCAGGGCTGATTAGAAGTGATTTTGAGATGCGTTGCAGAGCATTTCCAGCCTGCTTAGGAATCCTGGTCCAAGGCATTCCCTCCAGCCAGAGAAATCTGTGTGTAGCCCTGCGCTGCTCACCTTGGGGTCGTTTCACTCACTGAGGGCTATGCCAAGCTAGGACAGCCACGCTGATGTTCACAAGGGAGCATTTGTTTTGTAGAAATTCAGTGCAGAGGGCTTTCTGTTCAGGATTGAAAGGCTGGAAGTTTATTTGCCACTTAAAGTCAAGGCAGCTCCAGGTGGGATGCTTCATGCGTGGTGCGGGTTCCGGGGGAATCACGCCCTCTAAAAACTTCTGTAAATTAATACAGAAAAATGTTCTGCAGTTTCCTTTAAGGCTGCAATAGCACTTTGAATGTCCTTTTGTTCGGAGCTGTTGTTATTTACAGTAAATCATTTCTCATTGTTTTCACTGTGATCTTTATTTTCTCTTTTCAACATGTTGCCTTGTTTCCTGTAAACACAGGAAATAACGTTGCATCAACAAGCTGGTCTTTATAAAATAGCTTACTTAGGAGTTGGCCAATATCCACCTGTTTCAGATTTCACAGCAGCTCTCAAAAGGAATAGAAAGCTTCAATAACTTTCCCATGGATTTATCCTTCAGGGCAGAATTGTTTCACCAAGCAATTTAATACTGTCGAGAAATGTGCAGACAGAATAATGGTCGGAAGTATTAGCACAATTTAGTAACCTTTTCAATCAGATCATCTTCTCTTTTTAGAAGTATGCGGAGGAATCTATTATCTTAAATATATATATATATATATATTATGTTTTAGGTTTTGATTTCAAATGTAGAGGTACTGACACATTCTTACTGTAGATAGAGGCTATACCATGGCCAGGAGAGTCCCTTATTATTTGCTTTGTGTACAACAAGATGTTCTGCTTTAGTTTGTATGCTTTTTATGATTGCCTTTGGAATCGGGTTTTCCTGAATGCCTAGGCCTTGCTGAAATATTCTCTGCCACCTACCCAGCATGCAGCCACTTCGTGCCTTGCAGAGGTTTTGACTGGGTTTGCCACTTTTTCCTCTGCTGTTACGCATTTCCTATTTCATGTTAGAGACGTGCTATATGTTTTTTGGGTCTTAATACATTTTCAGAGAGGTTAGACCCAAGTGGAACCTTCCTGAACTTTCTAGTACAGTTGTACAAGACTCTGCAGCCCACGTTGTTGTTTCAGACCTGCGGATGATTTTGGTCCAGCTCTGTGTGAGTTAGAGCTGGTTCTTTGGGTTCCCCTGGGGAGGTGTGCCAAGTGCCTGATGGATCGCTGCCTGTGTTGCAGATGAACCTGTTCCATTTCCTGCAACTTCAGTCACCTCTGTGCTTTCTTTGCCTTCGCAGGTAGCTGTATCCAGCTGGGTGGCAGGCAGATCCAAGGGTCACCATGAAGTTTTCGGGACCCGTGGAGAGCCAGAGGTTGTCTCTCCTTCTGGAGATGGCAATCTCTAGGGAAGCTCAAATGTGGAAAGCACATGTGCCGAAAATTCAGCCCAATCAGGTAACGTCTCTTTTTCACATCTTTCATCTTCCTAAAGGCATGAGAGTATCCTCTGGTATATTTCTGTGTGAATAACTCAAGCTATTGCACGAGGGGTTGTCTTCTGCTTGAGACCCGGGAAATTAGCCTCTGAAATAAGTGAGTGCTGTTGTATTTGAGGAACAGACCCAGAAGCACGGTGCAGAACACACTGTACAGCATTTGGAGCTCTGCTGCTGCTTGTGGAAGCACGTACGTGTATTGGTTTAATCAAACTCATTTCAAAAACTGCATAGATTAATTAACACACGTTTCTGCTCAGATTCTGTGGTCCTTGAGAGGAGCAAACCGCTCACTACTTTATCTGGCCTGAGTTGTGTTTGTGCTCCTTCAGAGTCAGCACCTGTCTGGCACCTGCGCTCAAAAACTCCATGAGGTTTTATTTAAAACAAACTGCAAAGTGAGAGGATGGCTGATTAGAAGTGTGAGTTAATTTCAGAGTTTTCTGGTACCTTGCTGTTGTAGTGGATCAAAATAATCACTGAGACAGGCTCAGAGCCAGCCTTGCTCGTATTGATTGATGTAAAACGTTCACACAGGTTTGTCGGTCAGCTTGTCAAAGCTAATCTCTGGCAAACAAGAAACTGCTGCTGTTCTGAAGGAGCAAATGTGTTTTTAAAGGGCTCAATATTATTTTTGTTAGTCTACACGTAATTTTCCAGACACATGACCTGGTTGTCAGAGGTGCAGAGCTGCACTTTCTTCAGGCCATGCACAATTTAAGACCCTGGTTTATGGTAAACCAGCCTGCTATTCTGTGCTGGCATTATTCCTGGGGTTAGCAGTTATATTACAGGGAGATAAGATTATAGTACAACAGGATAGTTAGGGATGCAGAGTGCAGCCAAACCAGATTCTCGTGCAAAGATTTCACAGGGAAATCTTTCTGCCTTGACGGAGTTGGTACTGGTGGCCCAGAGAACACAGCTGCAGCAAGGGGCTGCGTGATTGCCCACTGAAGATAGGTCCCGCCCATGGCATGCTTCGGTTGTCACTGGGGAGTGGGGAGTAATGTTGGTGCTGTGGCATGGCTGTCCTGCTGCTGCAGCTGTACTGTTACAAGGCCAAGGTTAGCAGCAGCTCACCGTGTGCTGTGCCCTGTGGTAAGGGTAACGTGGCTGCTGCCTCTGCCCAGTATGGAACTGGCAAGGTGGCTCTGCTGCCTGCTGTGGGATCAGGTGTGGAGGCAGCCTGACGTGCATTATAACCTTTGTGCTCAGAAGACTCTCAGTTCTGACCTGAACGAATACCAGGCTTGTCCTTCTCGTGTGCAATTATGTCATGATGATGAAGGATCCCTCCCCTGCACTTGGACGGTGTTTGTGAGATCCCTGCCCTGCAGTGTTTCCTGGCTCTTGTGTCTGTCTCCCTAGGGCTTCCACTCCTGCAGTTTCACAGGACTTCCAGCTCCAAAACTGTCTTCTTTGCAACCTCTTTCTGTGCATTTTCCTATGTGTCTGTTCAGGTGTTGAGTCAATCAGCTAGAATGCCGCAGTATTAAATGTCTTTCAGCAGTAAATAACCATTAAATTGGAATGAAATTCCTGTGTGCGTATGTGTAAAATGTACAAAGGTCATTTTAAAAAGAGAACATAAACACAGCTGTCTGCTCTGGGGAGATCCTGGCTTGCCACACCAGTGGTTGAGAGCCTTGTCTGTGTAGTCACGTAAAAAAATATTTTTCTGTTCCTCCAGCTCAAGACACGCAGCTTTCCAAACTGTCACGTGTTCCTTCACTTCTGCAGTATGCATTTTGGCAATGCTGCCAAAAGTCCCTGAAGTTCAGCATGAATTACCCTGTTTTCTGTAATATCTGGAAGGTCCCATTCCCTAACATCTATTTCTCTTCTTCTGAAAACAGCTGCAGTAGCCTAAAACTAGTGAGGTATGAAACCAGTCAGGAAATCTGCGTCCCTCTGCGTATCAGATTTGGCAGCATGCAGCACGTGTATCTTTCCATTCCCTGCTGCAAAGGTAGACTGACTCCAGACTGCTCATGAAGTCATCTGGTTTGCAAATGAGAAAATATGAGTGCATGTAGGAAAAGCGGTGATGGGATTGGAGGTACGCTGTTGCTATTTTTCAGGAGTGAACTTTTTGTTTTGGCTATTCAGGAGACATTTTTGGTTCTGGTGTTTAAAAAGAAATAATCCGTTTCTAAATATGTGTCAGCACTGAGATCTGTGAGAGGAAGAAACTCAGAGAAAAACAGGAGGACACTTAATTACACTTTTCTGGTACAGGATGCAGAATCCATTGTGGACTTCTGTTAATGTATGTGATTTTTTTTTTTTTTTTTGTTTTAATTCCTGTCTGAAAGCTCTCATTCCCTACTGCTATGTACATTTCTTTTAGCTTTCCTTCTTTCAGCTTTCCTCCTTTGTATGTACATCACTGACCCTGGGTGTTTGCAGCGCATTAAAGCCAGGTGTTTCAGGGGCTTTTCAGCCTCAAAAAGCAGCTGGGCTGGGTCTAGAGCACTCTTAGTGCCTCTGAATGTAGTTGGTCTTTTTTCTCTTATTTTTTTCTTCTGGGTTACATGCAAATGGCATTCAGAAGTTTTCACGTGACTAAAGCTTGAGCAGTGAAGCAGTGAAGATTGGCCAAAGGTTGATTTTTGCGTGTTACCAAGTAACTTTGCAGCAGAGAGGTCTGTAAGTCCAGGTTTTATTTTTATGCAGAAATACAGAGCTACTTCTATCATCCCTCCGTTGCTGCTTGTTCTGTTTCTTTCTTTCTGTCCCCTGTTGCTCTCTCTGTACACCATGAGGAATCAGCAGACCTTGGTTTATTCCCAGTTTTTCCACCGTCTCACCACATGACCTTGGGCAGGGCTTTTAACCTTCTGGTGCCTGTTTACCCTGTGGGTGAATCACGGACTGACCAGTTTTGTGAAACAGCGTGAGATGAATGCGCTCAGCTCTGCTGGGAGGTTGGGCACTAATCTCTCCCCTTGGTGTTCAGGCAGTGCTGTGCACTGATGGAGGCTGCACTGCTCGAGCTCCTTGCTGCCCTGCTGGACCATAGGCAGACCCCACTGATCACTCCTTCTAGAGATCCTCTAGAGAACCCTGCTCATTCCCAGCTGGTGCACGCTGGAAGTGACCCGTGTGCCTTGCCTGGAGATCACTGATGTCAGATAAGCCTTCCTGAGACCCAAATAAGGACAGATTTGGTGGCGGTGTTTACCATTACCCTTCTCAGGAGCCTCTCAGTCCTGATAAAGGTCACCTTCCTGCTCCCAGAGGAACCTACAGTAGAAACAGGCAGAACCAAATAGGGGAAAGAGCAAAACATCTCTGTCTGGAACAGCAGATGATAATTTAAAAAAAGTTATCAGGTGAGGTGTTTTTCTCAGGTGAGGCAGCAATGAAATTGAGTCATGTTTGTGTTTTAAGAGAATATATTTTTAGACTGCATTTTGCAGAAGCCCTACGGTATTCTGACAAGTGATTTGTGCTGTGCTAGCAGTGGAGACCGAGTCACAACCTCTGGCCCTCCTGTCTTATAGCAAGTAAGTGTGCAGCAGGCCCTGCAGTCAGGGTAGTAGCAGGGAGATTTGTGTGTTGGTAAATGGGAAGCTTGTTTTGCACTTCTCGGGGCAGTGCTTCTCCCCATCACCATGGCCTCACCAGCACCGTCCTGATCGTGCCTGAAAAATGAGGCTGTGGGCAATGCTCTGGCAACAGACAAGTAAGGTGCTATCTCTAACACTGGGGCTCACAGGTCTGTTGGTGTGTGTCAGGTGCTGTGTGCTCTCTCTTGGGCAGAGCTACTGACCTCAGGGTTGCTCTTTGGATTGGTAGAATGACAGCCATGGTGAGTGTGGTGCTGCCATTTTGACATGCAGCAGTCGCCTATGTGCCGGCGTGCGGACAAGGCCTTGTCTTGTGGTGTTACGTAAAGCACCTGCCTGGAATCCTTCAGAGAAGCATGCTGGTCATTGGCAGTATTTAAAGGCGTGTTCATCGGGAGAGTAAGCAATCAAGCAAACCACTGCAGGAAACGTTCCAATGTGATGTAGCCCTCCCTTACCCTAGGAACAGAAACTGAAAACCTGTTTGCTTCCCCGTTTGTGTCCAAAATGTGATCTGCTCTGTAGTTCCTGCAGGGTGGCTCAGTCCTGTTCGTGCTGACACAAACTGCTGCGCTCAGAAAAGGTGGGAATTACCTGTACATCTATTACTTGGGAAAGAAAACAGAGGTGTGTCGTAGATTTGAGGGAGCATCTGCCAGAGCTGTTAGGGATTGGTGTGTGCAGCATGCTGTCCTTTGCTCCTGCCAAACTTCTGATGACGGAGGTGCCAAGCAGGAGGGAGCCAGATGGAGGAAGGGAGCACTGTTAAAGAGTGCTGGTTAATCTTGGGTTTGGATTAATTTTCTCTAATTAAAATTTGCACTAGGCTGTCGTACGCTTCCACCCCTGGAGATAAGTTCTGCAATGGCAGCTTTGTGGAGACAAAACAAGATGACCACAGGTAGACGGCAGCAGAGGACAGCATCTGCAGGAAGGCACCTCCAGAACAGTGAGGGACTTTTGCTTCCTGGCTCAGTGGGATTTTTTTTTACTTTCAGCTACAGTAGTGTCTTGGTTTTGCTTTTGATTTTGTATAACTCAAGGGACAGTGACCTAACTGCTTAATTAATTTTACAAAGCTGTGTTTCTCTATTGTGATGCTAGGGCAATGCACGTACATCTTCAAGGGAGAGGGATAAAGACTGGCTGTCACCCATCTCTTACAGTGGGCCATAAGGAACTTCCCTGGTGCTGCTGGGAGGAAGCTGAGACTCACCCATTCTTTTTTTCCATGTGGAGAGGACAGTTGTTAGCGGGGGCTGAGTGTCCAGTTGCTTTCTTTGCGTTGTGGCCTCCCTGCATAGAGCTAATGCCCTGGTCTGAGGTTTGACCTCTTGGCCCTGCGCTGTGAAGGGTGAGCATCCTTTCTGGCTGCTTATAGGAGGACTGGAGGCTGGGCAACAGCACAGAAAGATGATCTGAGCCCTCCCACCCCATCTCTCAGATGCTGTTTTTAGGAGAAGGCCTGACCTTTTGCTTTGGCAGGCGCAAGGAGAGCAGGGCTGAGCTGGGGCCAGCACAGTCCTGCCCTCCAGCCAGGAGTGTAAGAGGTGCCATTTTCACTCCCACCTCTGTAGCAGATGTTGCATAACATACGTACAGAACAGAGCTCTATAGATATTGTATAGTTTATTGTTGTATAGCAGGTGGGGGAAACAGAGGCCTCTGTCAGTGAAATGCTAGTGGTGCATCTCTTTCCTCAGTGAAGAAGGGCCAAGCCCACTCTTGCTGGCTTTGCCAGTAAAGCCGCTGGCCAGAGCAGTGATTCAGGAGTCATACAGAGGGTTTTACAATCATGTTTATTTTGTTTGATGGGATTGGTTTGGTTTTGGTTTGGCTTTCAGCTGATAGGCACACAGAGCTTACCTTCTGGGCTCAGCCAGATACTGCATTTCCAAAATAATCCTTTAAGCTGCTTGAAACCTTTGAAGTCTGCAATATTGTCCAAACCTGGCTATGACTGTAAGCCCTTTTGTATGGCTTTGTCTCCTTCCATTTAAAAATAGGTGCAATCAATAAAGCAGCATGGATGTTCATCTCACTTACCACTCCTCCCTCTTCCAATAGTGTTTGGGGTTCAGCTGCGCAGGCTTGGCTTTGCTACATGTTAAGTACTCTGTGTAAGGACAGCTAGTATTTAACATATGTTTTTGCTTATTTTTCTCCCCGGATAGCTTCTAGGTCCCTATCTCACTGTCCAAAACAAGATGATGTTAGCAGAGCATTTAATAAATTCCCTACTGCTGCGTGGTGCTTTCCTTATTTTGCCAGTACGCTTGGAAGCAGCATTTTTGAAATGAGTGAAAGGCAACAGTTCTGCTCCAATGGGGCTCAGATTTCCCCTTGAGGCTGCAGTAATGGTTGTTAAAATAGTTATGTTTTGGAACAGAAGCAACTACTCTTCTCCCTTGAAAAGAGGTGGGTGCTGTTTTTAACAAGCCCCGGTACTGTCAGGTGGCACCCAGTGGTCCCGGCTGAGATCAGAGGCCTGTTTGAATAGGAGGATCAGTCCTGCTGATGCCATTGCTCTGCCAGTGCTTCAGAAGTGAAAATAAGGCAGGACTTTGTCCTCTGGAGCACCTGATGTGGTACTGAAGGCATGCTGTGCAAGCAGAGGTGGTACGTCTTTCTTAGGCCAGCTGGTACGGCTGGAAGAAACAGCTTTTGATTACACAACTCTGTCGTTAGCTTAGATCATTGTACAGTAGCACTGCTGTTATGTTATTTATTCTAAGGGTGACCACTGACCGCCTGTGGGTGGGACCCATGTCAGTGACCCACAGAATTCAGCCCCCAGTTTTGAGCCTGCTGCCTTCCCCTCCTTCCCTGCCCCAGGCAGCATGCGGGAGGCTCAGCGCAGTGAGGAATCAAAGCACAACGTGAAGACATGCTGTAAGTAATGTTTCTGCAAGGTGTGAAGCTGGTGTCGTGTCAGGAGGCTGTGGTAGAATTGTAGCTCTGCCTGTAGCGCTCTGCTTGCACAGGTTTTCTGGGCTCCGTCGATGCAGCGTCAGAAGGCCTGCAACAAAGCTCATGGCTGTCTGTGCCAGGTGGCATATGGTCGGTAGCACAGTGATGGATGGAACCTGCAGTTCCTATTTTGCCTCAGTGTTGGGTGTTTTTGCCTTGTAAAGTCACGCTGTGTTCTGCCCCTGCATTAGTGCTGGGAGGACAGCTAGAGCCCAGCCCAGCAGTGATTGCTGTTTGTGCAAGCCCTTACCTTTTTCTTCCTATGGCAGCCTGGCAGCTAGGGTTGCGTTTAGGTTTATTCTTTTAAGCCATCTCAGCAGTAGCCAAACTGCTGTGGAGCGTGAGGACCTTTTCATTGCAAAAGAAATCTGTTTGCCTTCACTTCTCACTTCTGGATACGTCCTCGCCAGTCATCTCAAATTGTACCCCCCAGTTGAAGGGAAAACAAACATTTGCTTGGTTGAACTGAAAGGCTTTGCTGAAGCTGGAAATATTTCAGGGTACAAGTCAGAGAGATTCTGTATCAGTGACTCGTCTGTGTCAGCACTGGAATTCAGCTGTTGTCCAAGAAAATCCATGGTGGTGACTTAGGCCGAAAAGAAAATAAACTAACTTTTTTTTAGTTTAAATTGTACCTGCTTTGCCCCATTCCACAGTTAACCCACTGCTGAGCTCTTCTGTGAACTCTGTTTAGAATTTTCTATGTTTAGCAGTTAGCGAGCTGAAAATATGCCCACAGCTTGAAGGAAAATAAACCCTTCCTGTCCAAAACACCAACTCATTTCCCTGCCGTCCTCTGTCTGTCAGGAGCTGTGCACCCACCTGGCTCCCATAGCACCTCTGCTTTTGCTCAGCCTGGGCTTTTCTGTGTATCCGAGTGATTCTAAGGAGGCTGAAAAGAAATACTTATTTTATGGGCCAGAGGACACCCTCAGTACTAGAGAAACTACAAGGTATTCTTCCTCTTTCCCCTGTAGTAACATTTCTGAGTGCTGGTTGAGGTTGCTGTAAGGAAGGTCGTTAGGGCAGATTTCTTGCAGTGGAGTAACTGGGAGAACAAAGCGCTGATTCACGCTGCCCCTGAGTATCACCTTTCCAAAAGGCTTTTGTTTCTCTGCTGAATAATTCCTGCAGAAATAGAAATGTTTGGTCTTCTCTGACTTGCTCGGTCTGTGTTTAATAGTTTGTTTTTCTCTCCAACAGGATGTAGCCATTTCTCCAAAGCAGAGGGATGAGGTCATTCAGTGGCTGGCCAAGCTCAAATACCAGTTCCACCTTTATCCAGAAACGCTCGCCCTGGCCATCAGCCTTTTGGACAGGTTTTTAGCTGTGGTAAAGGTAAATATTTGCAAATACGTCAACTGAAATAGATTCCTAATACCCACTCAGCAGTTTTTGTGTACAGTCCTGTTGGCATGACCATATGGAAATGTGTGCTTCCCCTCTGCTCTCACACACTTTTTTTTTTTATTTCTCTCACACCCTCATTGGATGCTGCCTGCACTGCTACAGGTGCTTGATGTTGGGTTATAGAACTGGCAGCACACAGTGAGGCACTTCTGGAAGCTGATTAACAAGAACACACAGTTCTTGGGGAAATGACCCAGCACTTTTATCTGCCAACACTATTTTCCTTCTCCTCTCTCCTCTGTTCTGCCCCTTTCCTTTACGTCATGCAGATCATTAGTTTAAAGATCCGTTAAGCTAAGAGAACAGACACACCCTTCCTCTTCAACTACGTGCTCACTTTTAACTCTGTTTGAATGTTGAATTTGCCCTACTGCAGCACCTGCCTCCTAAACTACAGCTAGCTAGTGCTGATTCAGAAACAGCGTGAGGAAACGTTTTGCCTTAGATGAAAAAAGAAGTCTCCACCTTAAACTAATTGACTCATTAAGCTAAAGGAAATGCCCGCTAGCCTGCAGTTAGAAATAGAGGCCTAATGCCCTCGTGTACAGATAGCCAGGGAAAGTTGCTGCTCACAACTTTTAATTTCTCTGGTGTTTAAATTGCATTTAGTCTCATTTGTATCACCTCAAACTGCTGTGATCACCTGCTAGCAGAAAACTGGTTGGAGGGAGCTTCTGAATGCTTGAGGGCAGATTTGGGCCTGGCGAGTGTGCTAGTGCAGGAAACAGAAAGAAGTGGGGGAAGATGCAGGCAGATGTGAGCGCTTTTTGGGGGAGAAGTTACTCAGTACAAACGTGCTCTGCAGCCAGCCTGACTGACAGACCTGGAGACTGATGTCAAGTCGTGTGAGGAGGGATAAAGGAGAGGTGAGGTAACCAGGAGTGCGTGCCAGCCCTGGGAGTGACAGACTGCCCAGCCCCGCTGTACGGAACAGAGAGCACGTAGACCTACCTGTTTGGTTTAAGATTGGTATGTCACGGAAGCTGTTTCATGGAAAAGGTGGGAAAAAAAACAAACAGCATGTAGGTACCTGCATCTAGGGACTGTTGCCCTTCTGTCTGTCAGCCAGCCACACTGTCTGCTCTGGAGACAGACAGGAAGCACTGCACTTGGGTGGTGTTCTGCAGCCGTGCAAGTGGCACCATCCATTAACCTATTCTAGATACTATTAAATACTGAAAATGTTCAAGTTACAATTCATGGAAGTTTTTGAGATCTTAAATTGGCTGATTTACTGAAATACTGAGGTGAAAAAAAGTATTTTAAATCCCTCAACGGCTAATGCCCATGAGTACAGTTTTTCTTCCAGTAATTTGCAGCAGTCCAAGAGCCTACAAAGAGAGTATGAGAATATGAGTTAATGAGTTCACTGCATGCTTCAGGCAGTGAGCAGGACTGTACAAAGGTGTTTGTCAGCTCGTTCTATGTTCCTTCTGGGTGAGCATTATTCAGACAGCTCAGGAGGCAGGTAGAGGCTCCTGTAGGAGACCAGGAGGGGAAATGAATTTAACGTACAGACCTGTGCGCAGGCATCACCTCCAAGTGTGGATTCCCTGCCAGTATTTAAGCTGAAGTTTAAATGGCAGTGGGAAGCCAGTGCTCCAGGCTTAGCAACATCCCTTTAAGTAGCTGGGGCTGAATGTTATTAAAGATCTTCATCTTGAAAACGATCCTGTGTCTCTCTCTCGTTGCTTCCTGGAAACAGCCTGCTGGATTTCTTGACAGCATATTACATGAGTGTAATGTGCAGGTTCTAGCATTTAAACTACTCCATAGCTCCACTCCAACTGCAAAAATTTGCCTATTAAGAGTGGATCATGCAGCAGTTTAGGTTAGAAGTAGATCATTGTATTCGGTGCAGGATTCTCGCTTACCTTTGCTTTCAGCATCTCCTAATGTGGACAGAAGAGTACCAGGTACCAGTAGGCTGCTGGAGGTGGGGTAATGGCTCTGCAGCTGCCTGTTCACTCAGCTGCAGCAAAGTTTAGAAACAGTGAGTTGGCATTTCCTATTCCCCTGCCACTAAGGAGCAGGGTAGCTTCTATGGGGGTGACAGAAGTGAAGTCCTTTGTCAGAATCAAATTGACAGAGGTCACTGCTGAACAAAAGCTCCAGCAGATGCACCACGTTCTGAGCATTTGCTTACTCTGGTCCGTCACAGAGACTATATGAATACCTTACATCCCGTGCATGCGGCTGTTCTGCTTTTTACTTTGAATCAAGGCCTATAAAAAAAGCTTTCGTTATGTATTAAAAATCACTTTTTCCCCTTCAAATCCAACATTACCTTGCCTAC
>JAOWBP010050271.1:6328-19767 GCA_028571105.1 Tragopan temminckii
TAGTTTCTAAGTTATTAGCAAGTCTTTCAGAGACTAAGAGTTTAGTAGACTGTAGATCCTGAATTAATCCTAGAGGTACCTTCCAGCCTCTACAATTCTGTGATTCTGTAATTTCATGCTTGTAATTTTGAATAACGTGGAATTGCCCTAATTTCAGATCTTTAAATGAAACTATTTTGTACTCTTAGTGAGACTTCATTCACCTAGTTGACCTTTCAGTAATAATTGTGTCCTATTTCAGCACAGTTAATGCTGTACTGTGTAGTGTATGAATTCTTCAGGTTTCACAAAAAATGGTCTGTGTACTCAAATATCTATGGTAGAATTCAAACCTAGAAGTGGATGGGAGTCAAAATGTCCAGGTAGTAACAGAATCTGAGAGAGAAGAGGGGTTTTAGGGTTTCACGTCTGTTGTCTCAGTGGGAGACTGACAGACTTGAGGCTTGACAGTGATGGAAGTTGTGTATGGCAGGCGTTTTAAATTTAAGTCATGAACTCAGTTTTGATTCTTTGACAGTAATTTCAAGGTTTGTATTTCTTTTGCAAGATAAGTTTGCCTACTGCCATACCTTTTTCTTAATTATCCAAAAGAAATATTTTATCTGTCCTACTAGATGTTGCATCGTAAGTAGTGAAGTTCTAGGTGGATCTAGTGATTCAAACAGTGCATTTTTTCTACTATTAAGGATGTCAAGTTACAAATAAACTGGGAAAGACAGTTCAAGGATTTATCAAAGTGATGCAGATCATGAAGTACTTCAGCAGAGTAAGGTTTTTTTGTTTACTTTTCAAAGGATATTGAAAACTTTCTTCTACAGATTTTTTTTTTTTTCTGTGGAGACTGGTATGCATATAATATCTTCAAATATTGGTTGTATGTGCAAGTGAGTAGAATGGAGGAAAGTAAGTGCTGTGGGCCTGGTAAGTCCTGACTGATATGCAGTCAAAGTTTCATGAAGTGACTGTTACTCATCTTAGAACTGAGCTCATTTAAATACATTGAATGTCTTATGAACCTTTTTACAGTGCATAAGCAACCTTCTTTCAGGAAACAGGATTTAGATATAATAGGAATGAAACTCTGGTATCAGTGTAGCTTTGTTCAATTTGCTGTACCAGAATAACAAACCAGAAAGGTAAGGGCATACCAGGACAACACAAATTGTAAGAACTTTTCAACATTTAATTGTGTGAAAATATATTCACATGAATCATCAGAATTATTCACAATTCACATTTTCTTCCCTAATCCTAAAGCATAAATTCAGCATCATTCTCACCAGTAATAACCTGCTGATAGGAATTATTTCCAATCTCTATAATTATGACTATTTTTTTCTTAGAAACTTTAGAACTTAGTAGATAATTTAAATCATTAATAATAATTAGGAGATAGGTATTTGAGATCTATCACATTTTAAATATTTCTTTTGCAACTGCAGGTTTTTGAACTGGGAAAAAAATCTGTTTAGAGTATCATGTAAAGGCACAAGAAATGTTGATACAGTAAAGAACTACTTATAGTCTATTTGGACTCCAGTGAGAAATAGAATATTTTGTTTCTGCTTACATGACTTTTTCTATGTCATGTTGATTGCAGGTACCACTCAAACTCAAAATACTAGAATTTTCATTGATTTCATTGTACTTATTCAGCAAAAATGTTACATGAATAAGTACTTTGGAGGTTGAGGAATATAGCCAAATAGTTACTCAGCCTTATAGATACTTGACATTTAAATATACAATGTCAGAAAATCTACATATAGAAATAATGTTGTGCAGCACATTAACATAGAAGATGAAAATAGTGAGCTGTTTCTGAGAGAAGCCCAAAAGCAGTGGTCAGATTAGAGATAAAAAAGAAAATATGACAATCAGAATTTAAGGGCCAAGAAAAGAGAGAATCCAGAGCTGAATATTCAGTCAATTTTTACCTTTATGGTTTGTCCTAATCTAGAAACTGTACAATCATGATGCAAAGTTACTGTTCTTTTTCTTGAATATTAAAATGTAGGAATATTTTAATGACACTTTAGTAAGGCGAGACTGAATAAAAAGTTTGTGTGCCACAAACTCCTAACATTGCTATGCTATTTAAGAGTACATTTCTTGGTGCTTCCTCCCTCGGATCAGTGGTGGCTCACTTTTATTCTACTACCTCTGTATCTAATCCTGTCCTTCTCCCTCTATTCATGTCCTGTAGGGCTTGATAGGTTTCAGTCCTGCAGAAGGATTTGTGTAATGTTATATATACGAATGTTTTGTCTTGTACAGCTGATCAGCTTCAAGATTAAGTTGTTTAAAACTTATGGAGCTGCTAAGTGTCATTAAAACTTATAATACATCCTTCATTATAGCTAGATAGAACTTCTATGTCTGAAATACATTCCTGAAGCTTTACTCAGTTCTTTGTAACAACCGTTGTTTTCTTTTGGCAATTGACTTAATTCTTATTGAATGTAACTAATTGCCAATGAAAGTTATAAAAAAAAAAAATTAGGTTTGATTTAATTTACTGAAGGAGCAATATCTGTTTACATCCTCCTAAGTATTTTTTTCAGGACCTTAAAGAAAGCAAAATCTTTTGCTTTCAATAATAAATAACACCTGCATGTGAAACTAAAATTGTATCACTTGACTTGTGTGATTCCTTTCTTTCTCATGGCCTTCTATTTTCCTTTTGGTTAAACTGAGTTTAGCAATGTAGTTGTTTTTTTTAATGCTTTAATTTTTTTTTTTTTACCCTAAAAATTGAATTACTAGCAAAGTTGACTCCATGTGATTGTTGTAGACTGTAGCTCAAAAGTAAATGTTCGCCTGCTAAAATTCTATGTAAAGAGAATAGGGAGCAATAAAGGGATCATGTCAACAGTCTGTCAGCTAACCCAGCAAACAGAGATGGAAATGTCAGCAGCTTCTCTGCCAGGAGGGATGAATCACTTCTCTCCCTGTCTGGGGAGAATCAGTGAACTGACTCGCCAGACCATCTGCCCAGAGGTGCTGTCCGAGAGGAGAAACAGTCTGCTGACTAATAGGGTAATGAATGCTCACCTATAATTGTTGCTCAGGTGGCACCATAAGCAGATGAACTGCACAACAGAATGAGGGAAGTGTAGAAAGATTAAATCCAAATGTAAGTCAAAAGTACAATTGTTTCATTAAAAAGATGTATGTAATGTAAAGAAGTATCTATTAAGAAATAATGCTGTTCTCGTGGTGAAAAGGATTCTGGAATTAGGCAATTCAACTGAATTCCATTATATATAATAAGTGAATGAGTACAGTTTAACTGAAGGGAAGCTGACTTTTTTTTTAGAACTTCTAATTCATGTTATTTCATTTCTTGAAGGAGCTTTGACTCTGGTATTATTACTAGAATACTAGATAAAATTGCAGTAACTTATCCTAAGATTGAGAACATTTAAACAGCGTACAAACAATGTTTATCCCATAATACTTGCATCTCAAAAACATGAAAGATACTTTTGCATGAGGAAGTGTAGATGGTAATCACATTGCTTCAGTATTCAGTTGGATGAAATAAATAGCATATGAAGTACAATTTTCACTCTTCACTGTTTAAGATCTGAAACTCTTCCTTGATTCTTTTCATAACTGTCAGCCTTTTTTCTTTTCTTGTAAATGAATATACCAGAATGTGCTTCAGTCTTCCATAAAGATGCCTTATTACAGTTGGCTGAAGTCAAGGATATAGGATCTGATCCCTTGTATTAGTAGCATGTCAGTTACATTTACTTTTGGATATCTGTAATTGACATAGGTAAAATCAATTTCAGATCGTATGCAGGGTTTTTTCCTACACTACTGATTTTTTTTTCATCTCAGAATGTCTTAAGCCCAATCAAATGCCTTGCAGAAGTCATTAATGTCAGTGTGGTTCCTTTGATCAAACACACCTGTTTATGAAAAATGTGTGGTTTGCAAGACTTAGTTCTCCTAAAGCTTGTTAGTTTTTCTAGCATCTCTATTTCTAAACTGATTGTGCTTGTTATCATCCACTCTGTGATTTTACCCAGGATCAGTTTCAAAGGAACAAGTATGTATTTACATGGATATTCTCTTCCACCCCTTAAAAATTCTGTATATAGAAACACTCAGCAGGTGCCTCAGATCAGCAACTTATGTAGTAAAATAATTTATTAGTATGTTGAATAATCTTCTAAGTAAAAGTTGACAAAGAATAACAACATACCTAATTATGGAGATTTAATTTCCTGTGACTACTGTTTTGCATCCTTCATTTTTCATTTGGGTTATTTTAGGAGTGCCATACTCCATGAATGCAGAACATTTAAGCATTTATACTATTGTGCACTTGCCTGTAGGATGCTGGATTTTATCATCAATGTAGTTTGTACACCTTCAGAAAAAGAATCATTAAAAAAATTAATGGATTGAGTCTAGAACACTTGATGCAGCTGTTAATGTGAATTTGTGTAAGCGGTGACATGTAGACTCTTAATGCAGCATGGAATAAAGAGGATACGTATCAGTCTTGGCCAAAGGTCTGAAGTTCTATGGAGCAGTTGCTAACAGAATACATTCCTTCAGAATTCAACATTTGTGCTTTAACTAAAAAGCTGTCCTTTGGAGCAGTGACAGGGACAGCAATGAATTTACTCAGAATAGCTTGCTAAGATAACACTAAGTTCTGACTCTTTTGTTTTCCAGTGTCTTTCAGGACACTGATATGTATAAAATCCTTTGGTACTTTAGTTTCTGTGGGAAACAGGTGCTGTGATTTGTGTTGTCCTTTGAGAGTTTTTCCTGTTTCCCTGTGCTTACCTGGTTTATAAGCTCTTTGGTACACATAAAACAAAATGTTCACTACTTTTCAGGTTGTAATAAATACCACATTCAATAAATAATAGCAAATCCATCTTGAAATGCGTAGTTAAATAATAACAGATGCTAGTATCAAGGAAAAACATGTAAGTGTGAAATAAAAATAGCATGCCAGAAAAAGTTTGCCAAGGTAATGCTTATTGGAGTTCTAAGTCAACTTTCATGTGAAGTGTTTCTTTGTTGCAAGTTGTGTGGCTCAGTCATGTCTGGATTTTTAGTAGGTTCTGTACTAATATATACAGGTTGCTTTGTTTATCAGCTCAGACTTGGAAAATTTCATACTTGAAGGATGTTCTGTGAAATTACACCTCCCTTACATGATTTTGGCTTTGAAAGGAGTTGCCCAATAGAGTCTCCTGAAATGTTTACCTCTACTGTTCTTGTGTGTTTCTGTATACACTTTAGAATCTGTGATTTGTTCTGCTCTCAGAAAATGCTACTATTATCCATTGTTATTTTGAGTTCTAGTGTGACATTGTGTTGAATATTAGCTAATGCATAAGTGTTTTCTTCACAGAAATTCAGGGAAAATAAGAGTTTATTCTATCACAGTTGTTTAAATTTTAATTGCCTTTTTCAAGTAACAGACAAGCTTCAAGCTAAGGCTTGCAGATGTTGAAAACTAGGTCATCTTGTTTATGCACAAACTGTGCTTGCTATACTGCAGAGTGATGATTTAAAATAAATTAGAAAGCTAGGATATCTTCACTGCACCCAGCTCACTTTTTCTTAGTTGTTCAACAATTATTATCCTATTTTTTACTTGCTTGGATTTACTTGAACTCTTGGACTCTGAATAATTTCTAAGGAGATTCTTCACTATAAATGTGACCAATGGAGTGAAAGTAAGACTGGTATTTAACCAGGATTGATCTAGTTGCCTTTGTAGGACAACTTTCCTCAGGACTGATCTCTGTGAAAAGAACAAGATCGTGCTTTGACTTGGTATCATCTTTTCAACCATGAGATTCATTCGAATCATGATGACTTAAGTGTTTCCTTCCCTTGCCTCATGTTAGTCATGCCATATCCCTTCAGTTCTGTTTACTGAAGTTATACATAACCAGGCTAGCAGTTCTTGTCTTCACCGTGTAACCTGATTTACGTTAGTCAAAATTATGAATGGAAGTAGTATAGTGCTGGCATTACATGTGGCCACATGGAGACAGTGGAAATCATATTGTGACAGCAGTTGATAAAATACGCAAATTTGTATAAGTACATTGTCTTTTACAATTTGATATTTATTTAGTAATTTCTTCACTTTCTTATAAACTGTGTGGGATTTTTCTCAAAACATTACCGCTAATCAGTAGGCTGATAGAACAAAAATGGAAGAAATTGGCTTTGTTATTTAAAACATTGCTTCACTGAAAAATTATTTATTATAAAAGATTTGCAGAGATGGTAGGACCAGATTAAGAATCTTCTATTTTTCACTAGGTGACTGAGTTTCGAACAAAATGTTTTCTTTATGGCAAATGGATCTTACTTTTCCTTTTTTAAAACAAAAAACCCATCTCCTTTAAAAACTGAATACTCTGAATTGTAAAGTGTCCTTCTGTTCTCATATGAAATGTTCAGAGTTTCCATGTAATAGTGTAGGTAAATAATTTACATTTTTTTTATGCTGCTGCTTTCCCTTTTCTTTGTAGGCTGGGCTCTTGTATTCTACTACGTGATCTACATTGTGCTTTTGCATACTGAAACTTACTTTCCCTCCTCTGCCCCACTTCACCATGTGGGAAGAAATGACGTTTCTTAGTTATCTTATTCATCATTTCTTTACAGATCAAGACACTTTACGAAGAAAAGCTTAAAGCTTGAGGCAATGAGCACATTCAGTGGCAGTCATGTGACCCAACTGTCCATGGATTAAAGCAGAGTTTAACCCTTGCAAGCATTTTATCAAAGTTTTAATCTGTGGTACCCTTTATCCATGTATGCTCAAATCTCAGTTACATCACTTCAGTAACTGCAGTATGTTCAGTAGAAATACAAAAAAGAAACTGGGTAGGATATATAAAGCAGGGTGATGATATCTATCTTCTCTTCCTGAATGTTTAAAACCAGTATTACCAAAACTTCTCTATACTTATATATGCATTACCTACCAGATGCTAGGTTGGATTTGTAGATACAGGTGATACCATTCCTTGGAACAATTCAGTTGGCACTGCAGCACTTAGTCACACGAAAGATGGAAACAGCAAACTTCAGGATTGAGTACAGTTGAGAATAATCGGCTTATATGAGAAAGGAGATGGTTGGTTCCTGTGGAGCAAAGGTGAATGTGGGGGGGAAACTGTAAGCGAGAAGAGGTTCCAAGGTGATCACTTATTTGGGGGGAGTGATAGTTAGCTTGTAGCCTGAGGGGGGAAAAGAATATATTTCATTACAGTCAATTGAAAAACCAGAAATAGCTTAGCTTGACCTTAAAATTCTGTCTCTGGAATTTGAGTTTGGAAGGAGAACACAGCAGAGCATACCTTAGTGAACAATGTACTTAAGTTTACTCAATTTGTAACTAAGTAAATGCGAGATGAGACTTATAGTTCATTTATCTGAAGCATCTTTTCTTATCTTGTGTGCTTTTTTTTTTTTTGCAGGTAGCCTATTCAACGTTAGTCTTGTGGATTTAGCTTTATTTTACTGTTCTAGCAGAGATGTTCTTGATGGCATCTTTTAATACAGTTGGCTTGATTTAGTGAATATGTATTTTGCATGTGTATCACACAGACCCTTGAAGTAGTTTGAAATCAAAGCACTTAATTATTAATGATGTACTGTATTATGCATTGTACAGTAATTTCAACTGCTGCTTCCACTTGCAGAATGTCTCTGTTTTTGGGGTTAGCTAACCATGTGAACCATCTTGGTTTTTAATTTCCAGCTGAAGTGGTATTTGTTTTGATACTGTTTCTCAGATTTTATTGATTTTGGAAGCTTTTTCATAGATAATATTGTTACAAAAATTATTTTCTATTACTTTCATCCATTTTCTCCTAGCAGATTTTTTAAATAAATTGCTGATTTCATGTGCCAGATTTTACATCACTGTCTCTGGAATATCTCTCCAATATTTAATATAAGTGTTTTGAGGAGAAATCTGATGCTGTTGTAGCTCATTAGTACCTACTGATCAAAATGCATTTTTGAGGTGTACAGTACAACTTGTACACTGGCTCAATAATATCTGAAAAAGAAGAAAAAAAGACATAGTGTATTGAAGGTAGTGCATTGTTACTTGGGAGGTTCTTTCCCACCTTTGGACTCTTACAACTTACAACTTACTCAACTTTCTACCTGCTTCCCATGACATCTGTCTCTTGCTAAATGTGTTGCCTTATCTGTAGAAGTCACTCTTGTCAGGTGTGGTCTGTCCTGCCCCTAACCACTGTGGAACTATCCATGTAGTTTCTGATGGATAGGCACAAGGTGTGCTCATGTGGAGGAGACAGGGATCAGGCTACAGGTTTGGATTTAATTGACCATTGGGAAATATCTATTTAACTCTAGTAACTAGACCTCAGAGGGATCTTATAGTGGCCTTCCAGTACTGAAGGAGTTCCTCAGGAAAGCTGAGGAGGGACATCTTATAAGAGCATGTAGCAACAGGGCAAGGGGAGATGGCTTTAAACTGGAAGAGAATGGATTTAGACTAGATATTAGGAAGAAATTTATTACTGTGAGGATGGTGAGACACCGGAGGAGATTGCCTGAAGAGGGTCTGGATGCCCCTTCCCTTGAGGCATTCAAGGCTAGACTGGATGGAGCTTTGAGCAACCTGGTCTAGTGGGATGTGTCCCTGCCTATAGCAGAGGGGTTAGAACTAGATGATGATCTTAAAGGTTCCTTCCAACTCAAAGCATTCTGTGATTCTATGAAATGTTGCCCTGTTGTTACTTGAAAAATAAATTAATTCTTTCAAGAGGGTGACAGATGAACAGGGTTGTAACAGTTCACCAGAGTTTTCAATTTAGTTTAGACAAAGTGGTTATGTTGATCCTGAAAAAGATGTAGATGTTCCAGGTTTTGCCTTGCTTTTTTAAAGCATTTTTTATTTCAGTTTTAACACAGTAGCTAAATATTGTGACTGGTGTATGAAACCAGTATCTTACATGGTATAGTTTGATAAGAGACTCCTATCTGATATTGGTATTGATAGCTTGAGAGTAAAACATAATGCATAGCAGAAGTGGCATTAAGGGTAGACTAACCCACTGCAGTTACTGTATGTTTGCTTACTTTTCTGTTTTTTTTTATAACTTGGCTTCTAGGTAGTGACAAATATGTTCAATTTGTAATGCATTACAAATATGTCATAGTTTACTACTAAACTGAAAGCTTGTGTAAGACTTTTTTAGTATATAAAGCTGCTTAGCCCATAATCATATGCATTTTCATATGGAATCAGTTTAACTTCTGTGTGTTTTCTTGATTGAGAATACATTGTGGTACTTGGCCTGTAGATCTGATAGTCCAATGGAAAACAAAATGAACTGTCAGATCTGCTGTTATGTTTGCTGAACAGTTAATGTCTTTTAATTCTGATGATTCTACATGTGTGACAATTTTCTACTGTTCTTTATTATATTCTTGCAGACTGTCCAGGTTCAATGTGTTGCACATCTTTAATTAAGAAATCTTTTATTGTCTGGTCTTATTACACAGTACACAAAAATGAGATACTACTTTATCAGTTGTAAATTGTGTAGTAGGTACTAAAAAGTGGTGTACTGTGGTATATGCCCACAAGATGGCAGATTAACATATGTGACCTTCAGCATTTACTGAATTCTGTTTTCAGACATGAAATCTTTATTTATGCTAGAAAGCCACTGTCTGGCTTTTGAATGGCATGTCTTGGAAAGAGTGCCCATAAACAGCATACACAGGCATCTGATTACTGTTTAATGGTAAGGTCTAGTCAGAACTGAACTAACAATGTATCTGAGCACTGAACCACTCTTTTCATTCTTCCTGATGTCATCAAAACTTTGTCTACTATACTATTTGGAAGACAAACCAATAAGTTTTTTACTTTTTATAAAAGGTGTTGTAAAGATGGAAGAACTTCCACACTGTCTTCTGTGCTGAAGAAAGCCTTCCAGGCTGATGGGAAAGCCAGCAAACATGGATAAATCTTTAGGATCCCTAGTTTAGTAACTCAATGCCATTTAGGAAACTGCAGAGCCAACCCAATTTATCAGCACAACCTCTGAAAAATCTGCACAAGGAAATAACTCTAAACCATAAGGCAGAGAGAATTCAGTTGTCCTTACCCTTCATGCACATTTCAGGTGGCCAGTTGAACACTGGGAATCCCTACCAGCCTGCTGCTTTTTACTAGAGAAACCTGGTGTGCTGGGATGAGAAGAGGGAGGAGATACTTGCAGTCTTGTCAGTGTAAGGTCAGGCTAAGGTAGGAATGTGGACCCACATCTAATAGGTGTAGGGTGCTGCTATCTTTCAGAGTGTACACGTAACATGAAACATATGCTAGATATCTGGGATAAGGAGGAGGAGTTTCTCTGCTCCTGTTCTGTTAAGGCTGTCTCCTGTCTGTGTTGGGAAGCATTTGGCTTACTTATTTACATTATTTATGCTGTTTACTTCTTTCCTTTCCTAAGTGGCACCATGACAATAGTTTAGTCAGTTTCTTTGTGATTTTTGGTCAGCTGTTCTTTGGAGTCTAAGCTGCCAAAATGCTGCAGCCTGGATTTGTTTAACTGCAGACAAACAGCATTCAATAAGCTGCGTGCGTTTGTACTGGAATAAAAGCAATGCATAACAACGATTGCAGCTCTGTGAAATCTGTCTATAATGCCTGCATTTTAGGCTGTTTGGACATACAGCATCCCTTTTATGATTTTGTACTCAAAAATGCACTTTGAACAACTTGAAAATTTCATTCTTTTAAATTTCTAAGCCACTGTTTGATTCATTTTCATAAGTATTTATTAATATAATCTGGAACTTCCTTCAGATTTTATACTTTGAAAACTGTTTTCTTTGGTTTCTGCTAGGATCAGGCTGACAATGTGTGGCCTTCCTCAGCAGCAGCAGAACAAAGCTCTGCATTCTGGCTGCTTGTCTCACTGCAGGCAGGTGGTGATGTCCTGTCACCATGCCGACACACGGTCCTCAGGGGACTCTGGTAAGATGATAGTGGGGAAGGGCATTGAGATGGACTCCAGGGTGTGGGATCTTTTGTATGGGTTGCACTAGGTTACGTGCCTACCCAGTCACGTGAGCATGTGCTGCCTAAATGCAGCAGTCAGAGAGAATACATCACTGCAGACAGCATGCAGCGGCTGCTCACATTTAGCGTTTAAAGTCATTGCATGAATCAGAAAGATGAAAGGACTGTTTTTCACACAGCCTGAGCTTCTGCGTTATGTTTACCACAGAACTTCCCAGTGAGGCACTTCAGAAGCATAGATATACATGTGCTGAGGTGATAGCAGGTGAATGGGCAGCAGCTAGTGCAGCAGTTTAAGCAGGACAAAAGGGCTCTGTGGCTGTAAGCATGTCTCTGGACAAAGAGCAGGCATGTTAAGGTGGGAAATGTTAATGGGAATAAATAGGTAAAATCCTTCAGCTCTGTGATTTCCTTCTGTATGTCTCAGGAACTTAGGCAGATAGAAAAGAAGCTGGAAGGTGCTTACCACGTGTGAACTGTTAACTTTCTGCTGTGAAAAGAGTCCAATAGCATTCTCAGTGATTACACATGATTTGACTTTGATGTCCTATCTGAAAAATGGGATTGTCTTTGGTTTCAAGAGTGGCTCAGGAAGTGCAACCTTGTGACTTTCAGTGTTTTCACTCTTCATGCAGAAGGAAGGAAGGGATGCCATCCAAAGGGCCCTGGACACGTTTGAGGACTGGGCCCATGTAAAAATAACGAGTTTCAATGAGGTTGTACTTATGTTGGGGCAACCCCAGATATATATACAGACTGGGGGAAGAACTCATTGAGAGCAGGCTTGAGGAGAAGCACTTTTGGGGTCCATCCTGATGGATGAAAAACTGGGCATGAGCAAGTGGTGTGCACTTGCAGCCCAGAAGGCCAACAGTACCCTGGGTTGCATCAAAAGAGGAGTGGCCAGCAGAATGAGGGAGGTGATTTTCTTTCTCTGCTCTCATGAGACCCCACCTGGAGTACTGCATCCAGTTCTGGGGCCCCCAACACAAGAATAATGTTGAGCTGTTGGAGTGGGTCCTGAGAAGGGCCATGAAGATGATTAGAGGGCTGGAGCACTTCTCTTATGAAGAAAGGTTGAGAAAGTTAGGCTTGTTTATCTTGGAGAAGAGAAGGCTCTAGGGAGACGTCATTGCAGGTCTCCCAGTATTTCCTGGAAGCTTATAAACATCGTAAGACAGTTTTAAATGGTCTGATAGCAATAGGACAGGTAGAAATAATTTTAAATTATAACCGGAAAGATTTAGATTAGATATTAGGAGGGATTTTTTTACTCAGAGGGTGGTGAAGCACAGGAACAGCTTGCTCAGAGAGGTTGTGGATGTGCCCCATCCCTGGATGAGTTCATGGCCAGTTTGGATGGGACCCTTGGCAGCCTGACCTAGTAGGTGGCAGACCTGCCCATGACAGAGTGTATGGAACTAGATGATCTTTAAGCCCCTTCCAATTCAAGCCATTCTGTGATTATTTTTTTATGATTTTATGGTCCTCTTCTGTGGCATCTCCTGACCCAGCCTTTTCTGAACATCTGAGATGGGCTGAAAAGGCAGCAGGAGCTGACATTGTTACATGCTTCTTGTCACTTCAGTGTCACTGTGCCCACTACAACCTTTGCAGCAGAACAGGTAAAATTCTCTGCTGCTGGAACAATTAATGTGCATGGTTAAAAAGAGCTAAATAGTACAGACTAAAAACTGATGAACTGTCAACCCTGAAGAGACAGGGCAAATAAAATGAAAGCTAGTCATGTGATTCAGAAGGGATGTTGGTTATTGTTTGTTGTTGTTCATGTGATTGAAACTTTACTTTAAGGATTATGCAGCTATCACTCTGTCTACAGAGGTGGCCAGGACACCTGGCAGGGGTGGCCAGCAGGGACAGGGAGGTGATTGTCCCTCTCTGCTCTTGTGAGGCCCTATCTGGAGTACTGTGTCCAGGTCTGGAGTACAAGAAAGACAGAGCTGTTAGAGAAGGTCCAGAGGAGAGCCACAAAGATGATCAAGGGACTGGAGCACCTCCCCTATGAAGACAGGCTGAGGGAGCTGGCCTTGTTCAGCCTGGAGAAAAGAAGGCTGCAGGGTGACCTCGTTGCAGCCTTTCAGTACCTAAAGGGAGCCTACAAACAGGAGGAGAATCAACTCTTTGAAAGGGTAGACAACAGCAGGACAAGGGGAAATGGTTTTAAGTTGAGGGAGGGAAGATTTAAGTTGGGTGTCAGGGGAAAGCTCTTTACTATGAGAGTGGTGAGGTGCTGGAACAGGCTGCCCAGAGAGGTTGTGGATGCCCCATTCCTGGAGGTGTTCAAGGCCAGACTGGATGGGGCCCTGGGCAGCCTGGTCTAGTATTAAATGTGGAGGTTGGTGGC
>JAOWBP010050280.1:0-19765 GCA_028571105.1 Tragopan temminckii
AGAAAAATACCAAGTGTCTTGTTTGGAGATAAGAACTTACAATTATAAATAGCCAAAGCCTGTCAGAAGAGTGTTTTAAGAGCTCCCAAAAAATAGCAGCAACTGAAACCCATGGTAGTGGGTCATATTAAATGCCTTGCTTGTTCAGCTATTCTTTTTCTCAGGTTAAATGCTGTCTTGATTTCTAATGGCTCATAGAAAAGAGACACAAATTAGTATTTAAAGTACTTAAAGCGCCTTAAAGTAAACAGATATATCTTGTCTGAAAAGGATGCCATTTGTTGGTAGCTGATTGTATTTGTTGGGTGGGGATGGGGGAGAGAGGGGGAACAAAAAAAACCCTGTGTTGTTGCAAACGCATTCATAAAAATATCCTTTTTAATTAGAACTGTTCAAAAGAGGTATTTGGTTTTAATTTGCCTTCAACTGCAGGATTGCTTTGCGTAGTAAATGTCTGACTAGACAAAAACTGTTTGTAAATACCATTTTATATGCTGGAAAATGTAGAACTACTCTATGAGCTATGTGACTGCTGCCATATAATTCAAATATTTGTTACAATTTTTCTTCAATATCTAGTCCGTTACTACTAATAAAAATCAGTTTACAGCATGGTTATTCTGTTGTGCAGAGATCACAGTTTATTGCTAAGCAAGAGTTTTAAAGTGCATGTGTCTTTCTGATTTTGAAATCTTTTTTTACTTTAAAATATTGAATGGAGCATTATTTTGCTGCCTTATTCCTGTAGTAGTGCATTTTTTCAAGTGTTTTCCTTAGCTCTTTAGAGGGGGAATTTGAAGGTTTCTCTGCCACATTTTGCCCTTGCATCCAGTATCCTAACAAATAAGACAGCTGTGGAGCAAGTTGCACAGTCAACCCACATGTTGTCTTTCTTCTAACCTGAACAGCTAACACTTCAGCTCTTAACTATTTCTTTGAGCACTTGCAAATACATAATGTTTAAGAGGGATACTGGAGTACAGCTTCTGGATTTCAGTATCTTCACTGTAAATTCAGAATTTTGTCTGATGCGCTACTTATTTCGTATCTTACACCTTAAGAATTGTCATCTTTAATGTGTAATATATCCAAAAAGCGCTTGACTGTAGGCCTCCTTCATCACATTCTCACTTGCTATAGATTATATTTCAGCTAAGATTTATCCTAGTATTTTTCTAGCAGACTGTGTGCTCAGTAATCTAGAAATACTAGCCTTTATATTTTTATGCATATTTTTTGTAATCTTGAATTAAAATGCCAAGATCTTTGCCTCACAATGTGACATTGGGTTCTTTTCTTCCCTTTCCAGACAATGCAGATGTTGCTTTAGTTAATTTTTATGCTGATTGGTAAGTTATAAAAGTTTTGGGTTTTTTTTTTTTTTTTGCTATGTTTAAACTTGTTCCTTTTGAAAACTGTCGTGTTTGGCAATAATATCCTAGTTAAAGATACACTGGTATGTTACTTTCAAACTAGATCTTTCCTGTTGGTTTTTATTTGTCTTGTAGTGTGTGTGTGTGTGTGTGTGTGTGTGTCTTGATTACTTCCCCTTCTACTGTTCTCATTTCATTCACCACCTTTGTCAGAGAATAAATGTTCTGTGGTAGTAAGGAATAACTTGTTTTATGTTTCTTGGTTTGGGATTTCTTGCTGTTTTGTTGTGTTTTTTTTTTTTAACTCATAGCAAGACAGGTTTCATTAAAGTTTTTGATTTTTAGCATAAGTTTGTTCAAAATATGCCTTTTTTATTTTTAACTTTCTTCTCTGTTGATCCCCTACATGTGTACTAGTAAACAAAAAGCATGACATTACATTCAAAGAAGTCAAATTGATCTCTAATGGAAAGACTTCCAGGTGGAGAACTAGGGAATTGAGGGTTGTCTGTTCTTGTTCAGTATCTCCATCAATAACTTGGATGAACAGATAGAGCCCACCCTCAGCACGTTTGCTGATGATACAAAGCTGGGGGGAGTGGCTGACACACTAGAAGGCTGTGCTGCCATTCATTGACACCTGGACAGGCTGGATTATTGGGTGGAGATAAACCTGGTTAAGTTTAACAAGAGCAAGTGTGGAATCCTGCACCTGGGGAGGAATAACTGTGTGCATCAGTACAGGTTAGGGGATTACCTGCTGGAGAGGAGCTCTGCAGAGAGGGGCCTGGGGGTCCTGGTGGACAGCAGGTTGGCCACACCAGAAGTGTGCACTTGTGGCCAAGAAGGCCAATGGTATCTTGAGGTGCATTAAAAAGAATGTTCAAAGGCCAGCAGGTTGAGGGAGGTGATCCTTCCCCCTCTGCTCTGTCATGGTATGGCTACATTTAGACTACTGTGTCTAGCTGTGGGCTTCTCGGTTCAAAGATGGTAGGGATTTCCTAGAAGGAATCCAGGAGAGGGCCGCAAAGATGATAAAGGGCCTGGAGTCTCATTCCATGGAGATATTCAAGACCTATCTCTTTGCGTACCTGTGTGGCCCTTTGTAGGGAACTTGCTTTAGCAGGGGATTGGAACTGATGATCTCTTAAGGTCTCTTCCAACTCCTGCGATTCTGTGAAACTTCAACAAGTAGAAAAGGAAAGAATATGAGGTCAGTCACTGTGAAAGACATATTTAGTGGGAACTGTTTGATTGATTTTTAATTTGCCTATAAAATCATTGTTAAATTAAGTGCCCGTACTTCATTTTTCGATAGTGTTAAAAGTAATGTTAAATGTTTTGTTCAAGCATTAGTATTTCTAAAAGAACCTTTTAACAATAAGCAAATGAGTACAGTATCCAAGGGAAATAAAATGTAATATGCAAATTAATATTGAAAATGAGGTCAGAGAAATAAATCACTTTCTCTATTCCTTGTTTGAATTGAATTTGGGTGTATATAGCTTTATAACGTAAACAAATATATAAACCAAGGTAATATTGTACTTTAAATATTCCACTTGCTGTTCTGCCTTGTGAGCACAAAACGTTGACTGTCAGACTCAAAGGTCATCGAGCAGATTGAAGTTCTGATTCTTTTCACCTCTTTCACATTCCATGTATGCCTAGGTCTCTATGGCCTAGAAATAGCAAGTGCACAAATTTATGATAAAGTTGCAGTTTGCCTTTACTGATAATTCATTCTACTACTAGCTCATTGAAATTGATTTTAAAAGTGATTTTGAAAAAAATAAAACCTGCTTTTTCTTATAAAATGGACCTTTCGGTGAGGAAGTTTTCATTTAATCTTTGCGTACTGATAGATATTATACCAAATGTCATTTGTTTAGTAACCTTTGCATATGCCTCTGTAGTTTTATAGATAATTTTTGTTTTCAATTTGTTTGCACCTCTTCAAATTCTATTGATATGAGAAACAGTGAAACCAATAGAATTTTTGAGAGTAGTTCTAATACACGGAAATGTAGCATATTTGTTGCCATTGAAAGGGTTTTTTTTGTATTTTGCTGAAGGCAGTCTACAGAAGGTTAAAAATCAGTGTTCTGATGCTTCCTGTGATCTGGGGAAGATAGTATTTTAAAACTTGATATAGAAAGACAATGAAAGTCCTAGTTTAGGTCTCTGTTAACGCAGCCCCTGCTGCAGTCCCTCCTGTTGTAGAAGTTGTCTAAGCTTGCAAGTTGATTGCTACTATAGTAGGCTGTAAATTTAAAATATGAGAGTCTTAATTAGGATTGTTATATAGAGACATTCAGGATTAGACTCCTAACTTTGTGTACTGTCAGCCTATGGTATAATGTGAATTCAGTGAGTACAGATGTGGATGTACTGCTGTAATGGTGGAGGAGAATGAGGGACAAAGAAGCCATATGTGACATATACATGCTGAATAAATGTGGTGTACAGTTGTTGTACAGAGTCAGGTCTGTCCTGGGAGATGAGCTTCAGACCTGTTTGTATTTTGAGAGGAAAACCTGCCTCTATAGTTGGAATGTTTGCTGCCACGCGCCAGCCTTCAGAGCAGGCTGCTTTATTGCAGGTCTGCTTTGAGGTGCTCCTTGAGGTCTTGTCCTGATGACTTCCATGGTGCTGTTATAACTTCAAGTTAAAGTTCTGCTGAGTGTTTGGAAGAACAGTTGAAGTTCTTTTACTGATATGTTAATGATGGACTGGTGCACTAGTTTGGCCTTAACCTCCCCAAAAGCACCAAAATGTCTGGAGCCTCCTTTATCAACATCTACAGCCTTTTTCATGTGCAGAAGAAGATTTTCATCAAAATCTGGCATGGCTAGAAGGATCCCATGGAATTCTTTTGTTCATAGTAATCTAATAGCAGTCTGTTTAAATTAGACATAACTTCCACCAAATTTGAGCAATTATATAATGAGCTTATATGGTTACTTATATGGTTAACAGCAGAAGTTATATAGTTCTTTCTCTGATATTTCTTGAAAGTGATCATAGGTGAATACTCAAATCTCAACAGTGGAAATCTTTTATTAGATCTTTAAAGCTACTTGTCCAGGGATAATTTGGGTAGAAAAAGAATGATGAGCGAACTGTCTGAATATCAGAATATATTTCTTAAAGACTTAGTTGATTTCTGTTGTTTCTTAAACTGATAAAGCATGGGAACACATCTTGAATTATGTATTCTTCTAGCATATATTTTTTTTCCACCTGAATTATTCAAATATTTCCTTAATCTACAATTAAATTTTTTAAAGTCAATATTTTGAAATTGTAACCTTACGTTTTTTTCCACAGGTGCCGCTTCAGCCAAATGTTGCATCCTATTTTTGAGGAGGCTTCTAATGTAATTAAGGAAGAATACCCAGATAAGAATCAAGTAGTGTTTGCTAGAGTGGACTGTGATCAGCATTGTAAGTAGATCTCAATTTAGTTTTTCTGTGATATCCTGCAACAGAAAGCAGACTAAGGTGTGGTTGGACCTGCTCCATCATTTAGTCCAGAGGCTGTTGCTTGTATGTATCACAGAACCTCTTCAAAATTTGTCAGGGCAATGTCCAGTGTTGCATTTTCCTTTTCTCCATAGATGTGCAATTTTTATCAGTTCAGCCTTTGTTGTTTATTGGGAGAAAAAGGGAATGTAATTACAGAGCAAACTGGCCAGGGATCAAGAAGCACTGGTGCAATACAGCCAAGAAAAAGGAGCGATGGTCAACATGTGTTTTGCTCAGCTGTTTTCTCTAAGAGTTGTAGTAAACTGCAAGCTGCCTTTTGCATACTTGGTAGTTTCAGAGCTGTTCTGCTTTGCTGTTTGCACACTTGAAATAATGCTTGTATTTAGGGGGATATGCCAAAATAAACATGAAAAAGATACTTATTTTATTATCATATTAATCCCAAAAGTTTCTTGTTAATCTCGTAATAAGTAAAATGTAAGGAACATCTTTTACCTACTGACAAACAGGGGGGTAGCACTGAGATTATTGTGGTGATTTTCCTAGTGTAAGATTTGCTTTGCTATTCTGTACTTCTGGAAGAGCAGCATTTACCCACATAGTTTATTTATAGAAATTTAGGATTCTTAAAGTGTAGTAGAAGTTGCCAGGTGGCCTCAAATCCCAACAAAGATTCAATTGTAACTGACCCTAATTATAATATTTAGTCTTTATAAGGTTGTTGATCTGTAGGAAGAATCACACTTAGAAAGTTGATGAATTGTTGTTAGTTTGTAACACATCTTTGGGATTTACTGTTAGCCTGACAGTTGTGTTTTAGTGTTCTGTTTCAAGTACTAAAGAGAGAAAGAACATGGAAAAAAAATTGCATCTCTGTGAGAAGAAACTGATTGCATTTACTACTTTTTTTTTTTTTTTCCTCTCATTTTGGTGATCTAGCTGTTCTGGTGCTAGAGGGGATTTTCCTCTTGAAGTATCTTTGCTTTCTTGCAAATGTAAAAGCCAGTAACTTCAGTTGAGCATCTTCCACTAGCAGCAATTTGTGTTTCATTTTGTGTATGTACATGTAGATGCCCAGCAAAACAGAACTCCTAATTTGTGCAATTCAGGGAGATTCCAAGCATAAAAATACATTTAAATAAGTAAACAGTATCAGCATTGTAGCTGAAGCTGACTTTTCAATCTGTTAGGAACAACCAGTGAGATTTTGTCTCATCCCAAAGATCTGTAGGACCAGTTCATGACCGTGGAACCATAAATGCATCTGGGATTAAATCCTCCCCTACAATAAGTGCAGTAGGCTAGATAGTTAGATAGTTACAAGGCAGCCAAGAGTTAAGATCTCTCTTTTTAGTACTGGAAGATTGCGAGTTCTCGGTAGTCTTTTTGTTCCTAATTTAATAAATAGATGAACATTTCTTCTACTGCACAAACTGTAAAATGTGCAAGTTAAAAATGAAATCCTATCATGAAGATGAGTCTCTTTCTCCAAGTAGCACTGCCTTTCTGAATTAAAATAATAAGGCCCTATATATTGTTCCTGGTTTTCAGTGTTTATTTGCTAGTTGTAAGCAATGGGACATCTCATGGCACACGATTACTGGTTATATCCTAACACTGAAGTGTTTTAACTCTATGATTTTAATGTACGCAATAGTTTTTACTATATTTATCCACATTGAACCATCTATACTACTTTACTAAATGTTGGAGTTTAAATTATTATCTTGTTTTGTTTTGTTTTGTTTCCTCCTGTTTTAGCTTTATTTCTGTATTTTAGCAACACTAAAAGGTACATGCTAATATTTTCAGGGTGTTTATGCCTGCAGATTTCATTAGTAGCTGGCCATTAAGATGATGATCTGGAGATGGTGGATTATTTGCATTACAAATAATCTGTTTCTTTTTGAAACCAATGCTCTGCAGGGAACCCAAATAGCTGATTTCAGGACACTCAGAAATAGCTTTCAAATGGTCAGCTAGGCATAGATACTTTCCATTTAATGCACTATTATTGAAGCACTCTGCAGGTCCCAGCAGCTCACACCAGCTTCTGAGGGCAAAGCAAATTAAAGAGAATTATTGATGCACTGCCAAACGTTTGATGCTTAATGACAAAGCCAGCATTCTGTCTGCTCTTATAACCAATATAAAGATGTTCTTCTGAGAAGCGATAGTTGGTGACAATGTGATGAAAAATACAAATTCTAAATATTAACACATACAGAAGTTTAATTTATCAATATTCTGGAAGGTGATTATAACTCAAATGTGTACATTAAGTCTTTAGGCTATTTTTGCTCATTAAACCAGTGTGGAACACACATTAAAGGTAAATCTGTTGAGGCAAGTACTTTGTTTTCAAGACCTTATCTTTTTACAGCTCATAAGTATCTAAGTTACACTTCATTCTTTGCTGTCAAAATCTTCAGTGGTTTTGGTGTGTTGAAATTAGTAATACTTATGCTAGAGAAATTATACCTTTATTCTAAGCATGTAATACCTAGTAAGTGACTTTCCTTAGAATATTATAAGAAATCTTTCTGCATGTATGTTGTTAGGAAGGTTTTACTTTGTTGGGTTTTTTTGTTGACGTTTAGGTGGTTGTGCTTTTTTGGTTTTTTCTTTGTGTTAAGCAGCAATGTTAGAAACCCACTTCATACCACAGAATTACTGTATTTCTCTTCTGTAAATAAGTGAATATTGCAGTACAGAGGGACTCATGTTTCTGGAGGACTGTGAATAGTTTCTGTGAATTGAAAATTAGGATTTCTGGTACAGAATTCTTATGAATTAAAATATATACTGTACTGTTATTTCCTTTTACATAAAGTGGTTTCTGAAGAAGGCTTGAAGATAAAAACAAAGAAACAAAAAAAAAAGCCAACCCAAAAGACCCCAAAAAACAAAACTGGTTTGAATCAATTCTTTGTACTTCAAAACAGAAAACTTCTCACGGGTGGGATGTTGAGAAGTGCTTTACTAGGCAGACTCCATAGGGAACTCCTCCTCTTTTGAAACATGTTAGTGAACCGCTGGATCTGTAAGGTGTGCTAATGTCAGTCTTAAAAAAATCAAGTAAAAATTACTTGTATTGCTACGGTGCTTTTGTTAAGCAAGGTAACTCAGTGTGATAAGCTTTGGGGTTCATAAATGAAGAAGGAATGAAGTTAAATGAAACTGTAAACAAATATACGGATTTTGTTGCGTTCCAGCTATTTCAGCAAGGAAAAAAGTAATCAGTCTGAAATCTGGTTTTGGATAAAATAAAAAAAGTGGTAGTAGTTTGGGAAGCTCTTGATGGCCATTTTGTTAGACTGTAAGAAAAGCCTGATGAGGCTCTGCTAGGAGTAAGCAGGGTTGTTGTGAATGCTCCTTTGCAGCAGAAGGTGGTCTGACTTTGCTGTTTCTCAGCTTCTTAGTAACTGAGTTTGATGTAGAACATCGATTGCTTTTCCTGTACCTGTTTAGGTTACCAGTATTGTGGTATCAGAGTAGGATGCCAAGTTTGGGTGGTCCCTTGAGGTCCTTTCTAGCTCTGTTTCATATGAATATTGCGAGGTCTTATGATTGTGTGCGTCTGTGAAAGAGTGGCAAGCAAAGAAACTGTTGTAAGTGAACTTTAATAGAGAGGGGGAAAAGCTTGGGATCGTACTCGGATTGTTGTAAGTGATCCTTTTGTAAGAAGGAGCTTCTTATCTACGTCGTGAGTAGGAGTCTAATTTAATTGTATGTCTTCGTGCTGTGTTTCAGTATGTTCACTGTACACTTAGGAATTTAGGAATAGTGGACTTTGGATTCTTAGTGACATGATCTGATGTTCTAGCTCAATTCTTTGAATGGTGTATTGTGATCTTAAGCTAGAGTAATGAAGTCTGAAGCCATCTGAGAATGAAGTCATAGGCTGCATGTGTGTGTAAAGCTGTAGCTTAGGTAATATGTGAAGTGCTTTGTGAAAAGTCTGACTTGCCCCCACCAACGCAGATTTCATCATTTCTTTGAGCGGAGGAATATGTGACACTGAGCTAGAAATGGCTGGCAATGCAAGACAAGTTTGTACCTCTTAAAGAAAATATGAAGTTATAGCTGGAAGGGGAGGTTTGGTTTGGTTTTCTTTAAGGAGATTAGCCCCATCTATCTCTTTCAAGCACTTTTTTTTTTTTTCCATCAGAAAACAGTCAGTAAGAATGTCTGGAAATATTTTAAAATTTAATTTAGGGTTTACTATAACTAATGTGATCTATGAATGAATTCAAACAATATTCCATGTATTTGCATTGTGTATTTCCAATTTTAAAGGAGCATAATGTTGTAGTTGGTCGTCTTGTGCTAACTCTGCCTGTATCAAATGCCAGAGTTTAATGAAACATTTAAGATTTACTCTGTTTGACTTGTGAATGAATTCAAATAGTTTTTCATGTACTTGCATTTTATATTCTGTGAAAGGGTGGCTTTCAAATACTTCCTTGTGTAGTGCTATCATCTCTCTGTGTTAGTTCAAATACCAGTATTCATGGAATCTCACTGTAATTTATAAAGATCGTGCATTACGAAGCAAATTCAGTCTTGGCAGTGGGCATTCTATTACTGCTAATTTCTTTATACAACTTCTTCCCCTGATGAAGATTCACAGCCCTAGGGACAGAAATGTCTGTTTTGGGTAATCTTCAAGACCTCCTAAGATGAGGATTCTGCAAGGCATACATCATGGTATGACAACCATATGACAATGACAAGTATCTGGAAGAAAAAGTTCATGTTGTGGAGGGAAGAAATGGGTAGTCTGGTGTTCTCTGGATGTGGAGTTTTGTAGCATAAGAAGTCTTGAATCTCAGTGCCTTTATGAGAAGCTTGGATGGGTAACCTTGATACGTAGGGCTCCTGTCTTTTATCAAATCCTGGTCAAATTATGATAAACTGCCAGACAGTCAGACCAAAGGTCCTTCTATGAAAAAGAGATGCAGCAGATGCCTGACTTGCCTACATTGTTTTTCTTGTGATGAGCAAATATGAAGTGATGCCTCCCTGGCTGTGCTTACCGGGGTATCATAGAACAGCTTGAGTTGGAAGGGACCTCAGGGATCATCAGGTTCCAATCCCCTTGCTGCAGGTAGGGTAGCCACTGCTAGATCAAGTACTGGATCAGATTGCCCAGAGCCCCATCCAACCTGGCCTTAAACACCTCCAGGGGTGAGGCATCCACAACCTCTCTGGGCAGCCTGTTCCAGCACCACACTGCTCTCTCTCCTGACTTCTTGGAGGCTACTCTTGCATACTGTAACTAAAAAGTACCAGGTTTGGAAAGGAGGAAAAAATATTGATCTGACACTTCATAGCGAATATGTTGGTAGGTAATTAATCTTTTCTCAAGAAATTAGTATGAATTTTGGAGATAAAAATATCATTGCCTCAATTTTGACTACAGTTAGTGCCTTAAAAACTCTGATAGGATATCTAAGAAACTGCTGAAATCTTTTCTCCGTCAAAATTGATAGAGTGTACTTTGGAATATTTTGCAATACTTTGCAGTGAAGCAAAGCATTAAGAACTGGGCTTAGCTGCTAAACATTCTCTCTTGTAGTGATTTTTTTTTTTTTTAGTTTATTCTTTGATGATGTGTGACTGCTGGCTCAGAAGTTCCACTTCTGTGTGCATGTATAGATGTATAACATACCATGCTTAGAGTTCTTCCGTATTGGTACATTTTTTTTCTGAATTGATTTTGTAGCGGATATAGCTCAGAGATACAGGATAAGCAAATACCCAACGCTGAAGCTCTTCCGGAATGGAATGATGATGAAGAGAGAATACAGGGGCCAGAGGTCTGTGACAGCAATAGCAGATTATATCAGGCAGCAGAAGAGCAATCCTATTCGGGAGGTCCAGGATTTGGAAGAAATTAATACTGTTGATGTAAGTTTTTCAGTTTCCTTCCTTCTAAGTATAGCATGTGAAAGATAAAGTACTTGAAGAACACTTTTACTTCCTGGGGGTTTTTCCATTCAAAAATGTTGAGTGATAATTTTGAACTAGAACTAATAACATTAACTCCAGTTTTACAAATTATTCCAATATAATCCCTCTTTCAACTGCATTAATCTTATTATGGCAACGCCACTACCAAATTACTTATTTTAATTTTAATCATTTGAAAATAATCTTGTATGTGACAAAATGATAATATTTCATTATGAAAATACTCGCAATGATGTTTCTGAATATTAAAATCTTTTAGTCTTTGTATTTAATGTGCATCGTTTGGAAAGAAATGTTTTGCATACTTGTTGGTTAACTGTTGAATAAATAAACAGCATCTCTATATTTAATATCCTTGTGGAGTATTGACAGTTTCTAATAATTTGAGATAGCTTACAGTGTGATCTTTGTCTTTACAGCGTAGCAGAAGAAATATCATTGGGTACTTTGAGCAAAAGGACTCCGACAATTACAGAACATTTGAAAGAGTAGCAAATATTTTACACGATGATTGTGTATTCCTGTCTGCCTTTGGGTAAGTTTTTTTTTTTTTAATACTTCCATTGCATGACTTCATTACTGAAATTATGCGAATGAATTGTATACAGTTTAATTAATTGGACTTCTAAAATACTTTCAGTGTGTCATAACTAAAAAGATTAGGTGTTCTCAGTTAAATTCACTGAGAAAAGTGAAGGAAGAGAAGGAAGAAAACCGTTCTTCCAGTCTGTTGTGAAATCTAACTGGTTTACCTCCTTTTTTTTTTTTTTTTTTTTGTCATTATTTGTCAATCATTTCAACATCAGAAGCCTTGCTTGACAGTTGTGTCTGAAAACTCTGCTTCCTTGGAGGGGAACAAATAGGGAAGAGTTGGGAAAGTTTGGGTTTGGGGTTTTGGTTTTTTTTTTTTCACATAAAAATATTAAAAGATGCTCACTAGGGAGATCAGAATAAATTGGAAATGAGTCATTTTCCTTTTAAGTAGCATAATAAAACACAATTTGTATAGACTCCTTTTTCAGTGTTTAAGGTACCAGGAACAATCAATTTAAAGTGATTGGGCATTAATGTGAAAGCAGTGGTTTACAGTCTACCCACAGTTCAAGATCAGGAATTTGTATGGATTATACTAGCTTTTATACCACATACAGTTGCCCTAAAGAACAGTGAAGACACTGGATTAAGGTAGAAGGGTTAGGGTTTGTTTCATCTATCTAAACACAACTTCTCAAGCACTTACACCTCTTCCTGTGTTTTCTGAAAAAAAAAAAAAAAAAGAAAAGAAAAAGAAAAATAGTTTGGGGGCAGAGTATGCAAGTATTTGTAACACAGAGGGGGGAGGACCTTGGTCTTTTCTTTTATTCCAGTTCCTAGTTTTTTTATCCTATGACTGTGCAAACAGCCTTGGCCATGGAAGAATAATCAAATCTTGTGAAACTGAGGTTGGTCTGTCCATCTCATTTCAAAGAATTGTCTGTTATCTCAAATGTGGTTTCTGATGAGCGCAATTATTCTTGTTCTCAGGGCAGCCAGACTGACTTACTAAAAGAATTTGGAATTATTTTTTCCTCCTCAGATGGCTTTTCATTCTTCTCAGAAATACATTTAAGAAATCATTAAGTAGCAACACCTATAAGAATCTCTCTCCCCCCTGTTCGAGTCTGCTAGTCTTTAGTTTCCTATGTTTCAATGGGGTATAATGAGAAGTAGTCTCTCACTCCTAGATTGTTGACATTTGGTTGTTGGATGCTATTCCTAACGCAGGTACTGTGGAGTTCTTATTTTTTTCTTCGGATACGAGCAGTAAGCATACACAGTGCGACAGTCGGACTTTGGTTACCGTAACCTACCCACGTAACTTGCGATCCTGCAGCAGGCTTACCATTTTTCTCTTCGCCAGACTTCTGTTCCCTTGCTAGCCTGGAGCTGTTAACATTTTCAAGTGAATGAAGCCTTCCAGACGGCAGTCCTGGAAACTAAATGTTTCCATCTCTGAGTGGCTGCGGCTCTCAGGCTTCGTAAGAATTATGTGCCAAAGGACTTCCAAGGGAGATCCTGGCTCTCTAACAGTGTTTGCTGCTGGGGTTATAAATAGCAGTGTTTCCTTGGGAGCACTCCTGAATCAGCTGGGCTGTTTTTCCTCAGCATCCCAGTGGGCCATAGCAGGTGTTTTGGATTTGGTGTGGGCAGAGTTTGTCAGGTATTACGGTACGGCATATATAATAGTAATGTGAGTTGTCATGTTCAAATGTCTAGTAAGCCAAAATAAACTGAAAACAATGAGTTCAGCAGTAAACATTAACCAACTTATGTCAAGGCAAACTTGTTTCTTGCTATGTTAAAGTTGCTCTGGCTTCAGGTAGTTACAGTAGCTTGTTTTTAAACTGTATTAATGCTACTTGCACCTTGATGCTTAGTTACTCTTAAATCAAATGATCCTAACAATTCTATTGCAATCTGTGGTGGCCATAGCAGGGTGAGTGAGAGAAGAGTTGGAGGCAGCAGGAGGTAGAGAGTATACTGACAAAGAGATACTGCAGTTAGTTTGTAGAAGGAGAACGACAGTGGGGCAAATCTGAGATTTTTGTAGAAGCAAGGAGAGTGGCTTTGTGCTGTTGTGTTGCAGCACAGAAAGTCAAATGCAGAAACACAAAACAAGCTTCCAAAAAATACATTTATCTTAAGAACTGTTCTAACATTAGCAAGCAAGTATGAGAGGCTAATTTGTTTCCAGACGGTTCACTTTCTAGGTAATTGCTTCAAGGAGGCATGAAACACAAACTGTAACGTTTCCATTTTCATTGTTTTTAAAAAAGAATATCTGCGGGCATTTGGTATTTTCATATCATGTCTTCACTTTACCTTGTCTGAAACAAATCAGTCACAAGTGCAGTTATTGAGATGGAAGAACACAGAAGAGGGTCTTCTGGGGTCCACAACAGACTTACCCAACAGCTTCTGTTTCCTACAATTGGGAGTTTACCAAACAGTGATTGGGCAGGTGACTTGGGTGTCTTTGCTTTCTTATTATTGAGGGAAGGATTGACTGGGAAGTGAGTGGTTTACCTCGGTGGTGATGGTGATTACAAAAAAACCTAATTCTGTGTTGTTGGCGTAGTTATGTTTGGAATTCTGAAATCTATTCTAAAATGCATGTCTCTAAGCTGGTGAAAATATGGATAGGTATAATATACTAAGCAAGGCAACTTTCACATGTGATGTGAGAAGGATAACTGGATCAAAGAAAATGAATGAAACATAGGTACTTTAATATAAGCCTTGTCGTGTCTCTTTTCACTTTGCCCTTTAGTTAATTCAGAACCCTGGGATATTTACTTCATCTTACTGTGGGATAAATTGAGATATTTTACCTTCTCTTCCCCCACTGTCCCCTTCCCTCTTAACTAGTCTTCTCCAATGCGTCTGTTGAGTCCGTACAAGAGATACTGTAACTGGAGAAGCTGGAACACTTATTTAAAGTTCCCAGAGGCTGACATACTTTCTTTTTTGCCTGTGAAAGAAGGAAAAGAGAGAAATAGTTCATTTCGCTCTGAGGCATATGCAGTCAGTTGGTTCTATTTTGCCAGTGTGATTTATGGTGGGACAGCAAGGCGTGGTGGAGGAGAAGAGACCTATTGCGATGGATGAAGGTGCTGAAAAGAGCTTAGTTGGGGCTTACTTTTCTTATTTTTTTTCTCTCTTATCTCGGATGCATACCAGTCCCCATTTCTTTTAATAAGAAGTGATCATTTTGTGGGAATCTGTTGTGACTGAGATTGAGGAGTAACAAAATATGGCAGAGACAGGATGTGAAATTCTCTGAGATGAAATACTAAGCTAAATATCAAGGAGAAATTTCATATATTCTCCAGGTGTGCATGTTACCAAATCATCAGAGATCAGAAGCTGCATGCTGCAAGTATTCATCTCTTTGACTTTGATGCCTCTACTCCAAACTTCTTATCTCGTGGATATGCCTTGCAGCTTCCCTTACTGCCCTTTCATCCAGACAGACCAAGCTTCTTTATCACTTTATGGTTTCTTTAATCACTTTATGGTTTCTTTGAAGAGGACGCATTTTAATTTTTTTTCCTTCCAAATTTGAGGAGATAGCAAATGGAAATATGATTTTTGCTAACCTAGTTATTTTGTTTGTCTGTACCAAGACATGCTTACTGGTTGGTTTGTTGTAGGGCTATTTCAAAAGCAGAGCGATTTAGCGGAGACAATATAATCTACAAGCCACCAGGGGTAAGTGTAACTATGTATTTTATTCTGCTTGTTATCCTTATATGTGAGTATGAGCTAATAGAGACTGTACACACAGACCATTCAGTATTTTGCTGCATCTCACATTTTAGTTTTATTTCATCACTGAAGAGAGTGAGAATTAGTGAGGGTTGTAGGAACTGGTGCTTCAGAGTCCATGAGAAAGATCTCAGTCTCATTTGTTGCTAACAATTTGTTGGTAATTAAAAACAAAACCTATGCTTTAATTTCAGTGTCCAGTGTCCAGTTTTTTTCCTTAGAAAAGCAGGCAGCTTACCATGTGTGTAGATACTTTGTGTCCAGTGGAAATCTTAAAAAAATAAATAAATAAAAATCTGGGAAGCTCAACATCTGGTGCACCTTATTTCTCAGCACATATGACAATTACTGGCTATTTTCTGACTATCACTTGCCCATCTTACATAGCTTAGCACACTGGGGAGGTAAAAGCTGTTCACTTAATCTAAAGGAAAAGCAGTAAAGCATGTTAACAAACTGTCATAGTTGAGAATAAAATCATTATGAAAGAAAATCTGCAAGACTTGCTTTTTAGAAACGTAATATCTGAACATATGCTCCTTTCTCAAATTTGATGCTGGAAAGCACTTTAGAAAAGGAAAACACAACCCAAGGGGAAAGAGAGGTTGAAACAGTTTCCTGCAAAGATGTTTTACTGTTGTCTAGTTTATATGGCATGTCTGAATCAATATATGCTTATTCCTGCCCTCAGCTTGGAAAACTCAAACTGTAATCGCATTTTAAAATGGAAGCACTGAATTTTGGGTTACAACTCTAGTAAACAAAGAAAAGCTATTATTTATTCCAATCTTTGGAAATGCAAATATAAAAGACCAGTTGCAAGACCTGCAGGTTTTTGGTTTTTCTTTATGGTGAGACTTTATAACTGTCAGCGTGAAAGAGTTTAATATCTGCACTGGGTATCCATCTTAATGGTTGAGGTTCTTTTAGATTCTGAGAGACTGTTTCTCCACCTGAAGTCAGTTCCTCTTATCTTAGAAAGTGGATTGCAAAAGTGATCATATTTATTTACTTACAATTTTTGTTGTGTAGTTTATGGAGGTGTTGCATGCACAGCAGTTGAATATTTATGTAAGATTGGGTTTCAGTATTTACGTAGGCATTGTCACCTTTGTATCAGGTCAGTAGCAATGTCACTTTTACTATTTCTCAACTAGTATTTTTCTTTTCAACAGGAGAATGCTCCAGATATGGTGTATTTGGGCTCCCTAACCAATTTTGATTTGATTTACGCATGGACACAAGATAAATGTGTACCCCTCGTTCGAGAAATTACATTTGAAAATGGGGAGGTAAGAATTTTTGCTACCTTTCTATTTTTTCCCTGGTTTTCTGTTTCCAGCCGTAAGATGAGATTTGCATGGATGCTTTCAAACTTCTTCTCATTATCCTTTCAATGCTTTTCTTTTTTCTTTCTTGATTTACTCTTCTTTTTCACTTGTTCCTAATTCTCTATGATTATTCTTTTGTACAATAAAAAGAGGGAAAACAAAGAAGTAGCAAGCTTACAGCACCACAAAGGGAGCATTTGTTTATAGCCACAGCATCTGCTATAAACTCTGGTGAAGTTTGTAACAAATTGCAGTGTGTGGCCCTCATTGGATTAGAAACCACAGAATAAGTCATGTGATGGAGGAATATTTTGTTCTCAGTTCACATCATTTCTTAATTGCTTTATTGTGAATGGTCAGTGTGCATAGCACTGATGCCCTGGACATGCAGAACACTTGATTTGCATGATGGAGGAATAGAGTGGGATGCACAAAATATTTGAAGTCCAGCTGTCTAGTCAATACTGCTAACTTCTGTTGGAAAGTTCTGCTAAAGAAATATTCATTCTTCCTTTGTAACTCAAGCAGCATGTGAAAGATGCCACATGCCAATGTGTTTAGAACTGCTTGATAAGATTTTTAGTGTACTTTTCCCATGGTAAGATTGGATTTTTGAGGCTTAGAAGCCAAAGTTCATCGCTGTCTGTATCACATTGTGTTCTGGCTTTTCTGCTTGTTCCCCCAACCTTCAATTCCTGTTTTCTTAGGTAAATATTTTCAATTCCAACTTGACATTTTTGCCTAGCAACATTTGTTTAAAAAATTCAGGACTGCTGTTACCCAAACAAATGTAAATGCTATACAAATACAAATTGTTTATTATTTACGTGGGTTCTTAATGTATATTGCACAATATTACTGAGTAAAAATATAGAATCAGAGAACCAGTAAAGTTGGAAAAGACCACTAAGATTATCTTGGCCAACTGTCAGCCCATCACTACCATGCCCACTAACCATAGCCCTCAGTGATGTGACTATTCAGCTGTGTTTTTGATAGTAGAACACTTTAAGATACATGCAAATATTTCTACCAGGGACTTCATTTTAAAAATGAGAATGAGCAGATGTGATTAGCGGTTGTTTTAGAGATTGGTTGGGAAGTTTTGGCTTTGTCAAAAGCACTGAACTAATGAGGATCTCTGGAATCTGCTCTTAAAAGACCAAGCTTTGGCTTGCTGTGCAGGCTTGCTTGGAAAGATAGTGATGTCTGTTCTGTGTTCTCTAGATCCAACGGGCTGCATTCTGTTGGGGAAAGCATTTATTTCAAATTGCTGCAGATGGAAAGTATCTGAAGAAACTATTAACCTTGGTGGCAGAATGAACAAGTGTCAGTCATCTTTCTCAAAAAGCACGGATTTCATTTGGATACAGAACAGAATAAAAGAAATAGCAGCGCTTGCTTGTATATCAGCTGCACGAATGAAAGATAGGCGAGACCTTTGGCATTTTCTTTGATAAACAATTAGTTCTTCAGTTGGTACTACATTGAAGGGGTGATCCACTAAAAAGTCACTTTTTAAGCAAGCAAATGTGTGTAGTTCATGCTTTGTGTTGGTTTGAAAGAAAAGAAAAATCCTGAATAAAATATTTAAGTAGTTCATACACTTATCTGTCCTTGGAGAGAGATCTTTAGAAGGTACTTGGGAGGCAAGAATGCATTCCTTCGTGGAACTAAAGCGTGCCTGAGCAACAGAGACGTCCATTTGTTTGTCACCTTTAGTGATGTGTTAGCTGTTGGTAACGTTGCAGTTGAGCAGTCAGGACACGCTTACAGCCATGTCATTAGTTTCTGCTTTTTTTTTTTTTTTTCCTTGGGAATGCTTAAAGATGCTCATTTGTGGTCTTAGGCAAAATCACCAACTTAGGATGTGAACCAACACAGGACGTGGTCCAGTATACGTACTCAGCTTTCATTTAGCATTCATTCCATATTGTGCTATTCAGGCCTTATTACTGTTTCTATGAAGATGTGTTTTGAGAATCAGACTGTTTCTTTTGAGCAATTATTCCGTTGCACATGTATCCTTTCCTGAAACGTTGATAATGAAATACCTTTATCCTTAAACTGCTGCATGTGATAAGGGGAAGGAAACATGGTTAACTGTGTCAGTTGGGTGTCTTCAATGAAAGGTCAGTAGTTAATGACCTTAGTTATGTTGTTTCAGCTGTTTCTGAAACAGGAATCTCACCGGCTTTGAAAATTGCTGGAATCACTCACGTGTCTTTAGGAAATGAAAGAAATGTAACATATCTTTTGTTTTCTGTGCAGGAACTGACGGAAGAAGGCCTTCCTTTCCTCATACTTTTCCACATGAAGGATGATTTAGAGAGCTTAGAGAAATTTCAGCAGGAGGTTGCACGACAGTTAATAAGTGAAAAAGGTTTGTACCAACTTGTTACTGCTGGAACAGTTTTGTTTTTTTCCAAATGAGTTCAGTATAGAGTGAAAGCAAATGTCTGAGTCCTAGGTTTGTGTTTGTTTGTTTGTTTTTTTTTTACTTCTTGACAGTGAAGATTGACTCTTCTAGAAAGGATTAAAATAGAAACACAGTGTGTTATTAGGTAACTATTTAAGAAAGCCTTCTTATCTAAATGATTTCAAACAGTTTGAGAGGGCTTTAAACAACTTCAGTTTGCATTGTGGCCAAAGCCACTTTCAGGTAATCTGTTATTTTAGTGTGCCCCGTTATTTGAATCTGTTTTCAAGGTTTGCATGTTGTATCTATCTAATGTCTCTATCTTTGAACTATTTATGGAATTATATAGAGTTTCAGGGTAATAAAAAAAAAAAAAAAAAAAAATCTTAATGTGGATTTTTATCTGCTCACAATTTTAAGGTACAATAAACTTCCTCCATGCTGACTGTGACAAATTCAGGCACCCACTCCTCCACATTCAGAAGACTCCCACAGACTGTCCGGTTATTGCCATTGATAGTTTCAGGCACATGTATGTCTTTCCAGACTTCAACGACCTGTCGTAAGTATTTTTTGCTTTGAGTTTGTGTTGAGAACAAAGGAAATCATGCTTATATTTTAAACAGGATCACAATAGGAAGATGGGTAAGTATGGAATAGGTAACACTGCCTGCGCATAATTCAGTGTGAGAGCCTTAAAGTGATATGAATCCCCAGGGCAAGAAGGACATGGAGCTTGTGGAGCGGGACCAGAGGAGGGCCGCTAAGATGACCAGAGGGCTGGAGCACCTCTCCTGTGAGGAAAGGTTGAGGGAACTGGGCTTGTTTAGCTTGGAAAAGAGAAGGCTCCAGGGAGACCTCATTGTGGGC
>JAOWBP010050291.1:0-19764 GCA_028571105.1 Tragopan temminckii
CTCTCGCTCTTTCGCTCTTTCTCTCGTTCTTTCTCTCTTTCTCTCTTTTTTTTTTTTTTTTTCCTCCCTCATATTTTCCTGTTATGGATGCATGTAAATTATGTGAGCTCAAGTTTATATTTAATAATATATCTTTTGAACATATTTCCAGTAACAATTCGTATTAATAGCAAATGATGGAGTGAAATGTAGATTCCAAATCTCACTCTGGAATTTGAATACTTTACACTTTTAATGGCTGCTTTTTAAATATCTATACAATGTCATATCCAAAATACATAGAATATGTTAGCTCATGCTGATGAGGCCTTTGTGAGACTACACTCTGTTGGAATAGTGCAAATATTTTATAATGCAAAATTTTTATCAAAATGTTATTTAATTAAACAATAACAATTATAATTGAAACTTTAAAGGAAAAGAAAATATTCTTACAGATGGAAGTTATTTTTTCTCTTTGGTGTGGAAAAATGTTTGTTTTTTTTTAATACTATAGACTTGAATAGAAAGCTTGGAATTTATTGAAATAATGCTTTCTTTCATATTAAAAATTTTTGAAGAGAGAAAATCAGAGAGCAGACAGTTAACAACATTCCAGATTGGAACACAAAGAAGAAATGGGATTTTCTGGAAACAACAAAAAGTTAATTTCTTCACAGTCCTAATCAAAATGATCTTTGAAATCATCAAGCATAGCAAGTGATTTCCACATACGTAATTTACATCAACTGTACGCTCCGAGAAGAGTTTGTTAAATATGTTCACATATCTACTGACTTTGTTTCTACTTTGAGGCAACAAAAGCATTCTTGATTCTTTTAAACAGCCTATTTATGGTTTTCCCTTTCATTTCAAATGAAGGCTAGATGGTAGCTCTCTGAAAAGTAAACAGATCAGAGCTTCCTAATATTTAAATATGTTAAATTTCTACTTAGAATAATTTTCTTTAGAAGAAATAATATACATAAAATAGAAATAATAGGAAAGAACTTTAAAATTAGCTTGCAAAACTATATAGACAGATTAATTTTTATTGCTTGTTACAGCAAAGAAAATAGAACAGCAAGCAATGAAAGACTCTTTTCTGTCTCTTTTCCAACACTGAAGCAGTCTTCTAAGGTGTTTTCTGAGGTCTATTGCTTGAACTTCTGACTATAAAATAAAATGTGGGCCTTATCAGAGGATTTAGTCTATGTGCTAGACCAAGATCTGGTTTACTGCTATTACTTTCAACAAAATAAGTTTCTGTGCAATCTCATGTAATGGTCTCATTCTGTTCTTTTTTGTCACTTCTCTTCCAAACTATAATTTTCTTTAATTCAAAGTAATTCTCATCTCTTTTCTGGTATAGGTGACAGGGTGATTAAATGCAACAGTTTCATGATGAGCACTGTCTGAATAGGTGCCATCAGAATCTCAAAGACTCTACAATAAAAGGTTTCATTATGGTACTCTGTGGCCTTATCAGGTCTAATGTGTTAGACATTTCTGAATATCTCTAGCAGGAAGAGACAGAAAATAAATGTTTATTGGTGACTTTTATTGTTAAATATAATCTGAAATTCATTGCACATGCAGAAATGGAGACTTTTTCAATGGGGGCAAGTCAGTACTGTGGACTTCTAGTTCTTTTTCCCTAGTTTTGTATTTGTGCAGTAGGATTTTTATGACTGTCTGGAAAGTTTGAAGAGGTTGTATCTTTCTCTGACTGCAGTCTTTCTGCAAAATTTCCTTCCTCGGTTTCCTTCTGTTACTCTGTCCTACTTCATATTCCTTCTGCTCCAGATGGTCACATCTTCCTAATGCTTATAGGTATTCATTATAATCTCTGACACTGTCCAAAACATCTATTAGTCATCCATATTCTGTTTTTTTTGGTCTCTCACAGAGTCAGACTTACCTTTTATGCTCCTTACCATTTTTTCAGCTGTTCCTTGTCTTCAGTGAAAGACCTAAATTCAATGCGCTTTGGAATTAGCACCTCTGGACAAATGCATGATTGATGGAGAAGACTGAGTAGAAAAATGTATCAAGGATGTACATGATATTCAGTACTGTAGTTTCTGAGCCATTTTATTACAATGAAATTACAGAAACTTTTATACAATTTTGAAAAAATAATTATTAACTAAATACTTAAATACAGATGTGAAGAGCACATTTTTTTCATATATGCAGAGAGAACTACAATAAGATATTTCAATAAGCAGTCGTAAAACTTGACATCACCTTAGTAATTTTACTTAGTCAAAGGTTTAAATTGATTTTATAATTGAAAATGTAAAATGTATGAAAGAATCCTTAGCCCTAAATGTTTTTATGAGACACTTCACTTATTATGCATGTGTGTATCGATAGCAATTACTCCTCTTCATCAAATGCAAATGTGTAATTGTGCTTTTTGATTCAGAGATTAATTAGTACAAATTTGGACAATGACTATACTTTTGTCACATTTTTGTTTGATGGTAAAATTTCTTGATATAGGATATGCTTGCAAAGCCTGATTGTTCTGCAAATAGTAACGGTGGCAAAACACTGTTTAATTAAATGGGGGCAGATGCGGCCTACACGAAAGTACTAAAAGCTGTGTGGGAGATTAATGTAAAGTCATCAGCAGTCTGGGGTTTCCTCTGGAGACTACTCTGTAAATTTAGCCTTAATTGAATATGGAGGGAAAAAAAGAAGATCTTAAAAGTTTCTCTTTTAAGTTTAAATGACATTTTAGCTTAAAGTAAACAATGATTTAGAAACTTTTAGAATTTCAATATTTTAATTGTCGTAAAAGAGGAAATTACCAAAACTGAAAGAAGTATAGAAAAACAAAACAAAACAAAAAACTAGTAATAAGGTAAAAATATAAAATAACAAAGATTGATTTATCTGATAGTTTAAAAATCTTTAAGCTCTTCATTAAAATGCCTATGATGCTTGTTATTTATTTTATGGATAAACTATATCCTAGTTGTACTTTGTAGAAATTTTTTAAAAAAGAGTTAAAATAATGTATGAGTTTAACTTAACTATCTTTAACTAAAAATGTGCCGAAAAGCACATGAATGTACTTGAGACAGACCTCTTTCAACAATGAATAATACTGTATATGTACTAGAAGCTTCTGATGGCCTTATCTCTCTGGAGTTTTCCTCTTACCAAATGCTCTAATGAGTAGTGGAATCGTGATTGTTGAACTTTTTAGGATCTCTGTTGCAGATCTGAATAGAACCCAAGCATCCTGAATTCCAATTCAAATAAGTGGCATTTCAATTACAGGCTGAGCTGAAGCACCATTCATTATTCCTTTGTTACTGCTAGAAATATGTGCTTGCCTTTACAGATGGAATATGTACTTGCTGACAGATGTGAAATATGCATTTTCTGAGAATGGTAAGGAACTGCTAGGAGCTGGTAGATGTACAAGTTGTCAGTCGACTTGAGGACAGTCAAATCCAGTATTAGGTTATTTTGCCTATCTTTCAGACACGCTGATGTCCAATCTGGAAAAACAAACAAACAAACAAACCCAAACTGTCAAAAATAATAGTAAGAACAATCTATTGAAGAGTAAAGATGAACAACAGATCTTCTTGGCCTCTAATAAAAGATCCAGAAAAGTAAACTTAATTTTTTCAAGATATTTTTAGAGGACTGTGTAGGAGCAGCCCAATATAATCAGATAGTGAAGTAAGAGAACGTGTATTTCAAGGGCAATTGGAATACAATTATAGAAGTTGCAATTTTTCTAAGCATATTTAAGGCCTCTGCTTGTTTTGATAAATTCCACAGGTAGCTAAGTAGCTAAAAACGATTGTATTCAGAGAGATCCAAGCCTAAACTTTTTAATTTTAATTTTAGCTTACACCTTTGAAAAGCTGCACTACAATTGATGATACAACATTTTTCAGTCTGAGAATGCCAGCACAGTCAGTAAACAAAATTTGAGAAGCTTTTCTAGAATGCTTTCTAATGAGCCCTGATGGGATAACAGAAGTTATATTCATGGTAATCCTGTAATACAGCAGCAACAACTGCTACTGCCTTTTGCACCAATTCATGAGATGCTATTAGCATTACAGTGAGAGGAATTGTTTTGGGTGTTCCCTTCTGGCTTTGAATAATATTAGAAAACCAAGAACAAAAGTTTTTGCTAATCATTTGTAATGCTGGGAGATAAGACTGGCAGCTTTGACACAGGGGATTCAGTGAGTTTTACCTGTTTGTTTATTTATAAATTAGAATAACTTTAAGAAATACATTTGTATTTCTTAAAAATAGTATCAGAAAATTCTCCTACGTGCTGTAGAAAATTTTGAAGATATTTGGAGAAATCTTATCACCCTAAAAACCACAGAAAATTCAACTTCTAAACCAGGATTACAATAAGTGTAAGGAAAAGCTATGCTTCGAGTTTTCTATCTTGTATTATGGAACTGTCGTAAGTATATATAAAAGATGCATTTGTTGTTTTTTTGTTTTTTAATTGCCATAATTCCAGTTTTGTACAGAATCTTCCATTGGAAAGATTAAGTCGTCTTATATACTTTGAAATCTTGATGATTTCAACTGTAACTTTTCAACATTCCCTGTTTATGACAGCATTTACTGTCACCAATTATTTCAGTAATTAAAACAGTGAGTGGATTATAATCATTACTCAGTACTATATTTCAGTCATAGAAATCAAGAAGTATTGAGATGATTGTTTTCCCTTCAGCATTTAATGAATATTAACTATCTATCATTAGTTATAGAAATTGAGGACAGATCTTATTGCTTCATATTTTACATTATCTAGCAGATTGAACGAAAAATAACCTGTGTTTAATTTATTCTTTAATAGATATTGATATATTCATTGCTTCTGTGCCAGAAAAATTTGGTGGCCTTCTACGATGGAATTACAGCATTAGTAGATAAGGGAAGACCAACTGATATCATCTACTAGGACTTGTATAAAGCATTTGACACTGGCCCACACAATATAGAAAGATACGGATTTGGTGGATGGACCACTCAGTAAACAAGGAGTTGGTCAGATAGTTGCACTCAAAGTGTTGTGGTCAACAGCCTGATGTGTAGGCAGACATGAGTGATGAGTTGTGTCTATGAGGAGCATGTATTGGACCAGAACTATTTAACATCTTTGTCAGCACATGAACAGTGAGACTGTTAGCAAGTTTGCCAGTAACGCCAAGCTGTGTGGTGTGGTTGACGTGCTGGAGGAATGCCATATAGAGGGTCAAGGATAGGCTCAAGAGATGGGCCTGTGCAAGGCTCATGAAGTTAAACAAGGCCAAGTGCAAGGTCCTGTGCCCAGTTCAGGGTAATCCTAAACACAAGTACATGCTAGGCAGAGAATGAACTGAGAATAGCCCTCAGAGAAAGATTTGGGGCATTGGCTAATGAAAAACTGAACATGAGCAAGCAGAGTGAGCTTGCGGTCCAGAAAAGCAACCATTTCCTGAGCTGCATCAGAAAAAGGATGGCCAGTGAAGACAGGGGGGTAATTGTCACCTTCCCTGACCTTGTGAGATCCCACCTGAAGTACCGCGTCCAGGTCTGGGGGGAGCCCTATCATAAGAAGGACGTGTTGGAGAGGGCCCAGAGAAGGGCCATAAGGACAATTAGAAGGCTGGAGCACCTTTCCTATGAAGAAAGACTGAAGGAGGTGAGGTTTTTCTGCCTGCAGAAGACACTGGAAGACCATATAGGGGCCTGCCTAACAATATGTGAAGGAGGCCTACAAGAAAGCTGAAGGGGAACATTTTTATCAGAGAGTGTAGTGAAAGGACAAGGGGGTAGTAGTTTTAAACCAAAAGAAAATAAATTTAAATTAGATACTCAGAAGATATTCTTCTTTGATGAAGGTGCTGGAACAGGTTGCCCAGAGACACTATGAAAGTCGCATCACTGGAAGTGTTCAAGGCCAGTTTGGATGAGGCTTTAAGCAGTCTTGTCTAGTGGAAAGTGCCCCGTCCACAGCACTTTTGGTTTTCCATATCTCTCACCCCATCTTAATCCATCTTCAAGTAAAACTTTAACATCTTCAGATGTTAACTGGACCTTGTTGCTACAAACAGTGTGTTGTCACCTGTAAAAGAAGCAGTAATTTCTGAGGCAAATATTCATGTCTCTGTGAGTCTCTGCTGATGAGTTAGAAGGTGAAGTAGGGCAACAGTATTTTAGTGAATGCTGACTTGAGAGAGACAGATGAAGGGAGGTGTCCCTGCCTATAGCAGAAGGGTTGGAACTAGATGATCTTAAATGTCCCTTCCAATCTAAACCATTCTATGATTCTGTGATTCTATGAGAAGAGTTTTGAAGAATCTCTTCTTTGTGATCGCTGCCTTGGATAGTCACAATCTGTCTAGCATCCCTAAAGGGCTTATAAACCCTGGAAATATCAAACAGAATCTCAGCTTCTATTTTTTAAAGGAGTGAAAAGTACTTTTTAATCATTTAAACTTTCTCTACTTCTCTTAACTTGAAAATAGTGGTAAGAGGAAAGAAGATTGAAGAGAAGTTGTGGGTGCGAGCTAGAGTAGTAAGATCAAAGCATTCCATCATTTTTTTAAAAGAAGGATCGTGAAAAACATTGCATTTTGCTGTGTAAACAATTGCCTATGAGAACTTTCAAATTTGTCTCTGGAGGGCAGTACTTTCTTTATGCAAGTGATTCACTTGACAAATGTGAAGGATTTTCAGCCAAGGAATTCCATATTTTCAGAGCTTAACTAAAACTGATATATTATACAGGCTACAGGCAAATATTGCAATTCAAATAACATTCGCTTGTAGTACATATGTGCTTAACAATCCAGGTTTAAATGAAGACAGTAGAAAAAAACAACTAGTGGTTCTAGATGGAGAACTGTCAAACCAAACTGAGCTAAGCTCAGCAAGTAAAGATAAATATTACCAAGATATTTTCAGTAAGTGTGAGATTCAGAGGTGTAGAGCAAACAATGCAATGACAGAGACTTTATTTGAGACATAGGTGCTATAGGAAAGGATATCCAAGAGGAATTAACTCACCCCTCCCGATAACAGTTTGGAGAAAAGGATGAGTTGAGGAATGTGACCCTCCCTTGTTCCTGTGGTTGCGCCGCAGCAGAGAAGGGCAGGGGAAAAGGGGGACCCGAGCAAACTCAGATGGCATGGGAGGTATCATGGAGACAGAAGGGGTGGCACTAGACCCCCCCCCTGTCCACTCCAGGCACTTGTGTACTCACGTAGCTCATCCATTGGTTTAGGCTGTGACCTTGGAATCCCACTACAAGAGGTAACAAGTGACAATTTTGATAAATAATATTTTCTTTTTTATATCTCAAGTTAATGCCCTTCAATAAAGAAATTTACTTTGGAGAGTTACAGATAGGAAAATAAATTGGTAATATTCACAGTCACTTATCCACATTAATGAATGCTTCTTTCTCCCCTACCATTTAAGTAATAAGTAATCCACTGACATATGAAATCACATTTTACTATTCAAACTGTTAATATTTTTGATTCATGAGAAGTCAATAATTGAAAAATATTTTACTGGAAATATCACTTGTTAAGAAAACCTACATCTTTATGATTTATTTGTTTAAAAATCATACAGAAAAATGATTGATACTGATTCACAGTATCATAGAATCATAGTATCATAGTATCATAGTATCATAGAATGGCCTCAGCTGAAAAGGACCACAGTGATCATCTAGTTTGACCCCCTGTTCTGTGCAGGGTTGCCAACCACCAGACCAGGCTGCCAGAGCCACATCCAGCCTGGCCTTGAATGCCTCCAGGGATGGGGCATCCACAACCTCCTTGGGCAACCTGTTCCTGTGCATCACCACCCTCTGAGTGAAAAATTTCCTCCTAATATCTAACCTAAACATCCCCTGATTTAGTTTAAAACTATTTCCCCTTGTCCTATCACTAACCACCCTTGTAAACAGCCGTTTCCCCTACTGTTTATACGCTCCCCTCAGGTACTGGAAGGCCACAGTGAGTTCTCCCTGAAGCCTTCTCTTCTCCAAGCTAAACAAGCCCAGTTCCCTCAACCTTTCCTCATAGGAGAGGTCCTCCAGCCCTCTGATCATCTCAGTGGCCCTCCTCTGGACCCACTCCAAGAACTCCACATCCTTCCTGTACTGGGCGTCCCAGGCCTGGACGCAGTTCTGCAGATGGGGCCTCACAAGTGCCGAGTAGAGGGGTACAATCACCTCCCTCTCCCTGCTGGCCACTCCTCTTTTAATGCAGCTAAGAACACAGTTGGCCTTCCAGGCTGCAAGCACACACTGCTGGCTCATGTCCAGCTTCTCATCCACCAGGACCCCCAAGTCCTTCTCCGCAGGACTGCTCTCAACGAGATCTTCCCCCAGTTTGTAAAAATACCTGGGATTGCCCTGACCCAAGGGCAGCACCTTGCATTTGGCCTTACTGAACCTCATTAGGTTTCATTGGCCCACGTCTCCAGCCTGTCCAGGTGCCTTTGGATGGCTTCCCTTCCCTCCAATGTATCAGCTGCACTGTTCAGCTTGGTGTTGTCTGCAAACTTGCTGAGGGTGCACTCAATGCCACTTTCTGTGTCACTGATGAAGATGTTGAAGTGCACCGGTCCCAAGACCAACCCCTGAGGGACACCGCTTGTGATGGCCTCCACACTGTCACAGACTCCTATCCTTCTAATTAGAATAAAATTTGATTTCTGGTATGTTCGAGATTTCCATACTTTAATTACTTTAAATTACTTTAAATGCACTCTATTTGTATATTTTGGTCTGTGCCTGACGAAGTTAATATTAGATACTTGTTAATCAAGCTGTCTAATAATTGAAATATCTTGTACACAAGAATGTAATTTTCTCTTGAAAACCGTTCTGAATAAGTAAATAACCACTATTAGTCACACTAACAAAGTTTGATAGGTCTGCTACTTCACACGCACATGCTAAAACGCGCACACACACACACACACACACACACACACAAAAGAAGGAATAGTTGCTGAATTATTTTAGGAGGATTGGAGAGCCATTATCTATTGCTATGAACCTTTCCATTCACTTGCTTTCTTACTACCTGGAATGAGATAACTGAAATACCTACTGTCCTCTTCCTGAAAAGTCACTATTTTAAAGCTTGTTACAAAAGCAATTTTACTTTCTATCTTTCTTGATGAAATTGAGGAAACCTGTTAAAGCATATGTGAGAGTCTTGAGGAGTATAGAGAAGTTAAAAGAAAAGTGCCAACTTACAGTGCAGTTACTTCAAGGTTACCTCCACCAAAAATAATGGCTCAGTTGTGTTACTGTAATACATAGTAGTCTTTGTTTCTTGAAAGAACTTAAATATTGGAAATACAAAATGTGTGAGGGTGCTGAGTAATTCAAACCCTCATTAGAAATTAGGAAAGTAATTAAGATAGTGAGTAAAAAGTTTCAGACATTATTTCAGTAATAAAAAGTAGCCAAAAAATTCTATTTCTAATTCTAAATAAGCATCTTATCCAATTTTGTCCAAAAGCCCTGTCTTTACAAATAATAGTGTCAAAGTTGGCTTTGAATTTTCCAGCATCTTATTCAACATGATATTGGTGAAAAATTGCAAAATTCACCTGATTTGGATTTTGGTTAAGACTGTAGTCCTTTTTTCCTCTGATTTTTTTCCTAATGTTGATCCAGTATGATTTTCTGATTTTCCATTGAGAACTGAGTGAAACTAGGTTTGAACAAGGCTTGCTTTTAACTTTAGGCTTTCCCGTTCGTAGAAGTTAGATTAAAATTAAGAGGGTTTAATGCAAGTTTTATGGGAATGAAGTGTTTCTAAACCCCTGCAAACTGAAGCCATTATGTTTGATCAAGTGTAACCTTAATGTAATACAATGGATGTCACTCATATTCCTCTGCTTGATGTAAACAGATGAATAACTTAATTGAGAAGGTGGAAAATAAATTGGAGAAATGTTCAGAATGGGCAAGAATTTCACTTTGTTATTCTTCCAATCAGAAGATGCTGTGTAATTGTATTGTTTTCAAACGACCTGGGAAACACAGTTGAATCAAAATAGTGGTGTTCCTTATTGCTACAGAAAGAAGAAGCTCCACAGAGCCTGTCTCTGAAATTATGCTTCCCTTGATCTGCTGCTGTAGGTAGCAGCAGAAGGAGAAAGCAGGAAGAGCGCTGACTGTGCCTAATCTCTCCTCTCTTGCTCTTCTGCTATCCAGCTGGGAAAGTAATACCTTGCTATTGTTTTCTCCTTCATCTGCAAATCAAGGCAAGCAAGGAAAAAAAAAATTAAGACTCTTTCACATGCAGTAATTATATTTTTCACATGTGAGAATCTAGCTTGTGGTTTTTAGTGTGCTTCTGAAATAGACTTAGCCTTTGCTCTTTACTTCAAGTAGGAGATTATTGACATTTTTAGCTTAGTGGGAGAAAAACACTTTTCATCTTAGTCAACTCAGCTTTTCATCAGTAAAGTTCTGCATCTGACTGGGCTAGTCAAAGCTAAAGCTTTAGCTATGTCTATCTATGTACCAGTATCAACACATGGTTCCTACACACTTCCCAAATTTTGAAATCACCTGGGTAAGAGGAGAGGGATGGCTTTGTGTTTAAGGATGTATCACTTCTGTGTGGCTGGATTGCACTTACTGTTTTTCACATAATTGAACTGAGCACTTTAATATACAGGGCAAGAATATAATACTCATAGAAATTTTATGCTCTTGTAATGGAGATTTTGATATATTCCAAGAAACAACCTTCCAGCATATGTGTTCTCTAGAAGAAATAAAATCAGTGCTCCCAAGGAACTTTGCATTTGTATTCAGATTTTAAAAGTCATAGCATCACACAATCATTAAGGTTGGAAAAGACCTTCAAGATCATCTAGCCCAACTGTCCACCTACCACCCATATTACCCACTAACCATTCCCCTAAGTACCATTTACACATTTCTTGAACATCTCCAGGAAAGATGACTCAACCACCTCCCTGGGCAGCCCATTCTAGTGCCTGACCACTCTTTGTTGAAGAAATTTTTCCTAATATCCAGCCTGAACATATCCTGGTACAATGTGAGGCCATTGTCTGTCCTCCTCTCAGTGCAGCAGTTTGTATTGTAGTAAATATATTTTGAGTTGATTTATATTTTACTTTATATTAGAAATTAATTTGGTATTTATACAAAGCCCACTTGTAGAAAAGTACATCTCTGAATTAATTGTCTTAACACAGGGAAAGTTTAAAAAAACTCAGAAATGTCGTTTGCACAGTAATAAAATAAGCACTTTAATTATATTATATAATTATATAAGTGTGGAAGGCACTGGATTAGATAGTTAGTGAAATTAAAGTTGGTTTTTGTTTTTTTTTTTTTTTTTTTCCCCCTCCAAGATGGGAAATATTACTATTCATCAAAAATCTCTATCAAAAACGAAAATTCCAATGGAGCTACCTCTAGGAATATCTGTCTGTAAACTGAAAAGGCAGCCTAGCTAATTGGTGGCACCTATGAGGTCAAACTAGCATAATTATATAGTTTTAGATTAATTTCCCTTTTATCCTGTTAACAGTAATTTTAGTAGAATTTAATTTTGGAGTCCATAACTTACAAAAGACATTCAACAAAAAAGGTCTATTGATTGTTAATTTCTTTCTGCAATAGGATGTAGAAATGTATATTGAAACAAGTGCATTACTCTTACCATAACTGTCCCTTTGTAATTGTTAATAAGTACATGATTATTGTAAGTGAATTCTACAAGTAGATTATGTGAGATTTATGTGGGCATGTTTTTTCAATACTTTCCTTTGCTATGATTTGTAGTTCTACATCTAAAAACATCTTTTATATTTAATCAGACCTTTACTTTTTAAAACACTCAATTTTTTCCTCTTTAATAATTCATGTTTTCAATTGATTTATAGAATGGCTATCTACTGAATTTCTTTTTGGTTGCTAGCAGGAATGTGTTTCTGTTTCATGAGTCATACGATTAAAAAAAACCACTCTGATATGAACAGTTAATGTCTGTCCACTGTCTCCAGAATTTGAGCTAATTGGACTTAAGAAAACTTAGAAAGAAATTATGCAAAACACGCTACAGTTTCTTAAATGCCACTGCACTGAATTATGTCAGAATTAGTGTCAGTAGCTATTATCAGTGGTAAACAGCACTGAACAAAATTTGCCATCATCCAGCCTAGGTGCTGTTTTAGCATTGGTTCAGTTCCTGTATAGGCAATACAACTGCCTGTCCCTTACTTTACTCTCACACTGAAAAAAAGCATTTAAACCAGTGCAGAAGTATCTTTGTCATGAAATAAGAGGACATTAGTCCCCTATTAGTTTCCTATTTAAATTGGAGAATTTTTTTTCTCATCCAATTAGACTTGTTATCTGTAATATTTTCACTGTCTAGGTTACATTTCCATCTCAGTTTTGAATGCCTCCTATTGCACATATAAAACATGCTTCCCATACATTCCCTCTTGTATATTCAGGCCAAAAATTAAATGTAGTGGTTTGCAACTTGTTACGAGTCCAGAAAGTGAAGAGACAAAATAAGCCATCCCCAATTATTTTCTGTATTGTCAAAATTACCTATCTTAACTGAATCATCAGAACCATAAATATCTGTTAAGAACTCCAGCACCATTTTGAAACAGTGAAAGACTCAACAGTTTTTCCAGTGCACTGTTACTACTACTACTGTAAGTACAGTGCCTTGAAAATGTTATCAAAACGTCGGTAAATAAAGATAGGAAAACAAACAAAATTCCTACCTTCAGAACACTTTACTTTTTATTTTCCCATGGATTTCTTAAAAGCAAGGCCACATTTTTAAAAACAGGTGCGAAAGGTTAAGAATCCTAACAAAGTTAAAATGGCATTTTCTCGTGAGATGAAATAATACCTTCTGTTTTATGAACCTCTGCCTGCTAAGGTGTGACTCACACAGAGAGCTCTGAGATGCTAATACAGCACTAATAGGTGCTATGGCTGGAGCAGCAGCTCTCCTATTCAAGCCTCAGCTCACCTGGGAGGTTTCCATCTCCTGTGAGGAGGCTTAGGCAAGTTCCAGGAAAATGGGAAAAGAAGTGCATTTTTCTAAATCATTTTCAGTTACAGCTCTCAAATGTAGAATGTTCTGTTGCTATTGAGACTTTAGTAGACTTAGTACTTTTGAGGACTCTGATGTGAAATAAGCCAGGGAAGCAAAATAAATAAATAAATAAATAAATAGCCTAGGCTACATATTGGATATATTGTCAAGAAGTATCACTACTAATTTTTTCTATTTTTTTTTTTTTAGATAATGATACCATGTCTCCTTTAAAGCATATCTTTCAGGGAAAAGAAAATATTCTGCACTTTAGGAACAAAATGTTCTGAAAGTAGGTTGGCACACCGGTCTAATAAACAACTGGTCATACACTTGTTTTTAAAATGCACGTAGAAGAACTATTAGGGGATGATAGAGAGTGACAGTCAGGTATTTAATTGTGTCTACTGTCCTGTATTCTAGTTTCCACTTCTATAAATACAGGTAGGAATATCCTATTTGCATTTTGAGATGAGGTTAATGATACCATTCCTAATTCTAAAATATATAAACAAATGGAACCTAATTCTAAAATATATAAACAAATGGAACAAACTGATGCTGTAAATAACATTCAGCTTTTGCAACATGCATGCATCTCTCTTCTTCATTCTAAATCATTTTCAAATGAAACCTGACTCAATCTACTGAACTGGCTTTGAGAGCCACATCTTATCATATCCTTTGTATTGGAGGTAACTAGTTCTTTGGTCAGCTAGTCTAACTCTTGGCTTGACAGGATGTTAATCTTTTAGAGTGTATCATTTCACAAATCTGAGTGGGAGACTGGTCAGAAGAACTGTTTAAACAGCATAACCAAAGAAGAGTTGATCTGCTGCTTTTGGGAGGGAAGATAGTGCCAGTGAATGTGGATGTACTTCCTCCTGAATAATTAATCTGATTATTCTATGGGAATTCTGTTCAGAGACTGACAATTTCTGTAGGTGGAGGCTTACAGAAGTTTTGAAGCCTCCAAACAAAGAGGCAGATAATGCTTCTAAAGAGATAAAATCATTCCTCCGGTCCTGAGCTAAGCTTGGCGAGGTGTGTTTTAACTGAATATAATCTTCATTCTCTTTACCGTCCTTCTTTCAGCCTTTGAGAGGAAACATGAATCTCCCAGGTGTAGTTATGCAGAAATTACATTCTTGGATAACCAATAGAAGGCAAAACACTCCATTATATTTTTGGTCTAGATTTGTTTGCAATATTTTGTGAGAGAGCATTTTATTTTGGCCGCTGTTTTTTTTACCTTTTCTCTCTCTAATTGGGGTATTTCCAATTTTCTGCTGATCTCAGAAGTGAAAATATTCAAGATATTAAATTTTTTATATTTACTTGTATTCATATTCATTGTATGGAATGTTTCTTACAAAAACTAAAGACTTTGATTGAAGATTTGCAATGTCTGAAGATACATATTCAGATACTGTTAGCTTTATTTGTGAATTCTGGTACTCCAGTAAAAATTTAAATGATTTAGACTTACATTTTCCAGGGAGAAGAGGTATGAAACTGAGATAATTTCCATTACAGGATTCAGGCTGCAAAAACAGATGCATATCTGTTAGTAGTTTCATCTTAGTACTGCTAGAAATTCTTCTCCAATAGGCACTGTAGCAATCAATACTTACAGAAAAAATATTTTTTAAAATTAACTATTTTTATAAATGGACAGAAATAATCCTAATTGTCTTCTATATGACATTGTGAGTTGTCTCACTCCAACAGAAATTTAAAATAACTTATCTTTGAACTTCGGTCATTGGAAGGATCTTTAAAGATTTATGTAAAGGAAAAAATTTTGAGCTATAGGATAAATGTGCAGTTTTTTTCTTGTTGTTTTTATGGTGCCATAATTCAAAGATCTGCTATGTCAATCAGCAAAAATTCATATCCTAATGAGACTAGAAACCAAATTTGCCTTAAAAAGTCAGGACTTTCATCATCTTTTGTTAGCAAATTCTGAGCTATTGTTTTCATTATGTCTGGATGATCTTGAAAGTCATAGAACTGTAAGGTTAAACAAATTCTGCAAAGTTAATAGAAGTAAGTCACGATGGTCTTCTTTTACACCTTTCTTATTTTACATGTTTCAATGAATGAGTTTACTTCACTGATGGACACTTTATGATTATTTTGTATATTGGCAGTTACAGTCATTGCAAGTAAGTATAATTTAGCCAGCAACCAAAGCTGATTGCAAATACTCCATGGCAATGTAAAATTAAGGCTTCAGCCTGTGACGCCTGTTTCAGTGGCCAAGCAAACTCGAGAAGTTTCTTTCTGGGTGCTTGAATATCATAATGCCATGCTTGTAGGCTGCTGTGTAAACCTGATTACTGACTTGTGCCAGATGAGTTACAAAAACCATGAAGCAACCCAGTTCAGTGATCTGGACTTCAGCATGCATGTATAAGTCCACTACACAGGAGTTACAGGTGGCAGAGAAAAGATTTCAGGCTGTCTTAAGGGTTCAGGCCAGTCATCTCTCTCCTACAGCCTTAGCTTGCTATTTGGTCTTTACTTCAAGCATATGACAATTGTCAGGGTTTCACTTGGGTCTTTGTAGCATTTCAAAGTAGAATAAAAGATTATTCATTCTTGAAACAATCCACTAAATGAATCACTGTCAGCATAAGATTGAACACGTCAGAGCTGGATTTTCTAGTTACCTTTTAATTTTAAATTGCTGGTCAACTAAGGCTGATTATAACTGCATTTTAAATTGCCTTTTAAAAACAGTATCTGACATTTTGGATTAAGATTACTGTTATAGCATAGCCATATAGTTTTATTTTTAATATCAAAATATTCTTTAAGCATACCTGTTTTTTAAACAGTGGATGAGTAAAAAGAAAAAAGCAAGTCCACTAGGCTGAAATGAAGAAAATTAGGAAATTATTTATAAACTAGAAAATTACTGTTATAGCTAGATTTAATCAGTCTTTATTTATAAGAAATGAAAGTTGTCCCCTGTGGCCTGTGTGAAGAGTGGGTTAGTCCTAGTTGGAGTTCAGAATTAATCTCCATTAATCTTCACTAATTCTGAATCAGAAATTGTCCATTTAGAACATGTTGTGACTATCCATGTGTCTAATTGGTTCCCTCCTTGAATCGTCAGAAAAAAGGCAAAAAAACTGGCAAGGATGAACTCTTTACAAAACTGTCTGCCAGCAAACCTATCTCAGATTACATCAGCTTATACACTACTGCATTTTACACTACTAATCCAAACTAAAGCAAGATAGCCTTGTGAAAGTACATCTGATTTTATGCAAATCTCACTGGCATGACACTACAGTATTGCTTCTGTACCCACCACCAATGACACACAAAAAAAACTTTATTCCCCCATCCCTATAATCAAATTCTTGTACCTTTCCAGATGAATTCTGATACAATACTTTCTGTTCTCCTTGCAAAAGCATTGGCACTGTAATATAGATAAGCTTGTACTTCTGCTGCTGTCTTTTCTGCGTTTCTTGGAGCAAGTATTTTTTAGTTAAATTGGTAATATGCTTTGATTATCTGTCAAATCGGTCTTTAAAACATTAGGTATACTCTGAAAATATTGCATTGTTAGTATCTTGCCTCATAAATTCAAATATATAGTACCAGATCAACTGGCCAAAAGGGCAATGTGATTATCATCTGTGGAAAGTAATGGTGGTTAAGAGAGATCCCTGACAATTGGGAAAAGGTTAATGCTACTCCCATCCTTGTGAAAGGCAAGCAGAAGGACCAAAGTACTACAGTGGTCAGCCTCACCTCTGTTGCTGGAAAGATCCAGCCACACATCTGAATCTTTTTTCATATACAAAAGACATGTAGATAGTCAGGGCTACTCAGCTTATAGATGTACCTATGGCAAATAATGTTTGATCAAATTTCCTATATGAAATTTCCTTCTATTCAAAAGGACATACGTGAAGAGGAGAGGATATAGCAAAGCTTCAGTTTAGTAAGGCTACTGAGACAATCCCCCAAAACATTCTCATCTGGCTGCTGAGGAATTCTGGAATGGATGAGTAGGCTGTAAGGTGGGATCAAAGTGTGGAGAATGATGATTCAGCATCTGGCAGGCAGCTGGTAATGAGCACATTACCATCAGGGTCTGATACTGGAGCTGAAATGCCAGCATCCCAGGAGAGGGCAACCACGATCTCAGGGCCTAGAGAACAGTGCCGTCTGTGAGTAGTGCATGAGGGAGCTGAGTTGTTCAGTCTGCTGTGGAGGAGGGGAAAGGCCATCTAATAGCAGCCTACAGTTATTTAACGGTAGCTACAAAAGGCAACAAATCTGAGCTCCACAGAGGAGCAAGGTCCATGACTGGGAGGTTCAGGTAGAACATCAGGAAAAGCCTCTCCACTAGGAATGTGGTACAGAACTGGAGAAGATTCTCCAATGGAGGCTGGAAAATCTGTTTTTTTTTTGAAACTGAAACAAAGCCATGGCTGATGTGATCTGGTTTTGGTGACATAGTGTTATTTTGAGTGGGAGGTTGGACTGCACAACCTCAAGAGGGCCCTTCCAAAGAGCATTTCTATGACTCTGTGAAATGGCAGTTAGATTAGAGGAGCTGTCTAATTTTAAGAGACTAAAGGAAACTAGAAAATCTGAAGTACGGACTTACTACAATAAGGGAACGATGATAAAGAGAAGGAAAAAGGTCAGTTAGAAGATTTGTATCCTATGTGCCTATGTCCTATGCTGCAATTTTCCCAGTGGTTTGTTTCATTTTGGACATCATTCTTTCTGCATGCCCCGCATCAGTCTTTCTTCTGCCGTCTCTTCCAGTCTTTCTGCCTTCTGTGTGACATCAGGACTGTCACACCCTGCTCCAGCTGGGCAAAAGGCAGCATCAGAGATCTCTGGTTCAGAAATAGGCTGGTGTGACTGGATAAAAGCAAGAGGGCCAAAAGCTTGGTAAATGTGTGAGTTCAAGCTCTGGCTTCTTTCACTGGAATTGCTGTTGTTCTTCACAAGTGTTTATAGTATTTATCACAATTTATCTGAAACTAGGTGAGAAGACCAAAAGTTAGTAAGGGCAGTAAGGGGATGGTGGATTACCTAGGACAGTACTGTTGGCTTTGGAAATTGTGGAGTTGGAGTTCTGTCAAATAGAAGTGTGGATTTACACCTTCAGAGTGAATCTTGACTTTAGGAACTCTGCGTGTCTGGGAAGAAAGACTGACTTTTAAGATGGAGAGTGGAAAAAATGCATCATCACTGCAACAGCTGACATAGACATGCATTTCCATTTACAAGAAATTAAGAAATTTAGAAAAAAATGTCTGATGCTTATGATTGCAGATCTGTGAAGGAATGGGAACAGGAAAGGCAATACCAATTCTGTGATAAAGGAAGCAGAAGTGTATGAAGCTAATCAGAACAGTCTAATGAGTAAATTAACAGTGATTGGAAGAAAATAAGTCTTTTTTGGAGAAATGCGGCAAGTGAGAGTTTTCTGAGGCCTTCTTGCTTAGCACTGACATTCTGGCAAGTACAGTAGGAAGACTTGACAAATACCTGTTAACAGTTTTCACTTGAACACCTGCAGGTTACACTTCCATGTTTTGTCAGGAGTGTAGTGATTATATTTTTCTCGTGAATAAGAAGTGTGAGGTTCTAGAATACTGCTACCTAGGACAAATATAAATCTCTCTTTAAAGATAAATTAATGCAAAAACTTCCTTCAGTTTTGGATTATTCACCCCACATGTGCGCAAAATAATTTGAAATGCGAAACTAACTTAGTACTATTTAGGATTAAGCACCCACTTTGTAAATTTTACCTTTAAATGTCGTTCCTGCAGCAGTCACAAACTCCTGGAACTAGTGGTTTAAAATGTAAGAGCATCTCTGTAGGCTCAGCACCACTATAATTAAACCTTCCTCGCATTGATTTACAGCCAGTATTACTCGCAGGAGGGAGAGAGCTTACTCATCGGGGAAGATGGCAGACCAGGCGATGATTTCAAGTCGGGGAACAGCCGATTTCTGGATCTGATATGCCAAAGACTGAAAGTAGGGTGGTGGGAGGAGGAGTTTAGGGAGTAGCAACCCGTTTATAACCCACCGCAAAGTTCTCGGTGAATCCGAGCGCGAGCAACTTTGTCACCTGCCGTCTCTGCAGCTCGTGCTCCCCCGGTCGGGAGTTACGCCCGACCGGCAGCGAAACGCCGGCGGCCGCCTGCAGGGGCCGGGTCCCAGGAGGGCAGAGCTGCTCCGGCGGGGAGAGCCCCGCACCGAGCCCACCGCACCGCCCGCTCCCGGCTCCGCTCCCCCCCTCTTCGGCTCCATCTCGGCTTTAAATATTTCCGAGCGGGAAGCCAGCCCCCTCTCCTCTCCCCTCCTCTCCCCTCCTCTCCTCCCCGCCTCCCTCCTCGGGCCGGGAGCTCTCGGCGGCCCGCGCCGCTCCCACTCGCGGGCGAGGGGCGGCGCGGCAGGAGCTGTCCAACTTTTCAGCACAGTTCCACCGCCGCTGCCCGAGGAAGCGGCCGCCGCCGCCCCGGCCCGGCCCGGCCGTCAGCATGGAGGCAGAGCGCGGTGGCGGCAGCGGCTGCTCCACGATGCCCGGCGGCAGCGACGGCGCCGGCGGCAGCGACGGCGCCGGCGGCAGCGTTAGCCTCCAAGCCCCCAAGCATCTGTGGC